>ML255866.1:60921-124885 GCA_005239495.1 Nicotiana undulata
ATATATATATATATAATAACAATTTACATGTTTCGACATACATGTAACAATCGAACACTAACTCTTGTACGTATACGCTAAATGGTGCACTAGGCCAAATATCATGATAAATCTCAGTTAAAATTTCACCTCATGGCTCTCAAAGAGAGTCTGCTAAAATAGCTAATGCTTCCAAATCAGTAATTTCTATTTAATTAGCCAATTCAGTTCTTTTTAACCTAAAAAGGTGTACCTGTTCAGGAGTGAAAGTATCCGGGCCCGTTTTAAATTCCTTAAACTCCCTAATTTTCTTTTCTCTTTCCCTTCGTTCAGCCCTTCGATCCCTTAACTCATTTTTCCTCGCTCTTGGGACACTCCAGATGACTTCAGGCTCTGAGTCTGAATCATTATAGAAATAAGTCATGCAACGACATATCTTTCTACATTGTCCCCTTTCTTGACTTCGAGAACTCCCACTTGGAGTAATTTGAATTTGTCCTTGTTCAGCCATATCTGAAATATGATCAAGAAAACAATAAGAATGGTTCCAGCCACTCAATGTGACAACATATATCATAATTACTTAGAGAAGGATATCAATTGAGGGTAAGGACTAAATTAATTTTAATTCACAAAAACAGACAATGATTGACATTAAGATTACCAAACGTCCATTCCCTGCACTTTGTTTAACCAATTTTCAGGGAATCTCCTTTCACCCCTTTTTGATATAACAAAACTAAAGTATATCAAACTAAGAAAAAATTTACTTGTTGAAGAAATTCTTTGACTTTGTTCAATTTCTTCACTTAAGAAGCAGCGTGTTGTTCACGACAAAAAAGGAATTGGGTCTGTAATGTTATGAATGTCTCAAGCATTACAATTGTTTATTGTATTTAAAATCAATTGCCACTGTTTTACTTCGGAAATAATCATGAAATGCTATGGCATTATGTACTTTATCATTCGGTAAAAGACCACTTCATGTTATCATAAAAAATGAACAAGAATGAAGTGATATGTACATCAGTGAAGACCTTCAAAAATAATAGATTATTGTTCACAAACATCACTCAAGACCCACTAAGTTGACTCCACTCGGTAATATAGATAAAATTCTAAAGCCAATTTGGACTTCTATGGTACTTTTGTTAAACGAATCTCATTGTTATGACAGTAAGTGTCATTGTTTACCCAAGAAATTTGATCATTTGTTCTATGTAGATTTATTCATCAAATCTTTTCGGTCACAGTCTAGGAATCAAATAAATCCTACGCTCTGATACCATTGCCAGATAATAACGTGGGGCGAGAATAACGAGTTGTGTACCTTATTGACGCAATGGAAACCTTTGAACTCACCACCAAAGAAATTGCCCCAAATTGTATTCTGAACCTTCAGGAAACAGAATTTTTGTTCACAAACTAGATGCCTAAAGTTTACTGTGTTCTTACTTTTTCTTGCCAAGTGAGAATCTCTGTACTAAAGAGAAATATATATAGAGAAGAGAAGATGAGGAGAACTGCTAATTACCTTCTGTTGTCACGTTGCCACTTTTTTTTAATGTGTGACACTTCTCCTATCCTTATGGGAGTTAATTAACTTTCATGATAATATTAATTTCCATCAGCCTTATTTCTTATAAGTGGCCCCAGTTAATTAACTTTCATGATAACATTAACTTCCATCAGCCTTATCTCTTATAAGTGGGCCGAGTCAGTCCACATGGGCGGCCCGTAACTTAAACCCGATATCCTACATCTACAATGAGTACAAATTCTTCTATTTATAACTCAATTCAGGGAGACAAGATCCCCAAATCAAATTCATCTTTAATATGAATAAAAACTCCTCTTAATGGCTATATAACGGTTGAGTATAAATGCAAAGAGTCTTTGTAACGGTTGTTCATTGAATGCGGTCTTTCTCAACGGATATCTTCCTTTCAAACTTTCTTCGACGGCGACATCGTCTTCGTAACTCACTCAGTAACCGATGCCAGCTATCTGTTGACTCATCACATGTCAATTCGACGAGCATCCACTTGTCATTCATTAATTTTACCTCATACATATAGTACCCTTTTTTTTATTAGTCTGTTGTACAAAGAATAGTACCTTTATATATTTAAAAATAATTTAATTTTAAATTACTTCTTATTTTTTCCCCTTTAATAACATGTATGGAGACTCCTCTTCATTTGTCATTCCCTCCTTTTCCCCGAGTTTCTATTTGGATTTGTGACACTTGTCCTAGTAAAATATAGAAGGCCATTTATTTAATCGAATAATAGTTTTAGTTATAGTTAAAAGGGTTGATTTACCTATTAATCTAGGAAAGTACTCTGTAACTTTGGTAAAAGATCTTCACCTTACAAATTTTACCAATCATTTAAAATTATCCATTTATACTTCCAACTATATTTTAAAAATACGAATTCATATTATATCTTATGATAAAATCACAAAACTAAGCAGTAAGGTTCTTAAGGTTATTTAATTTTTTGAATAAAGTTTTTCCGTCTAAACTAAAAGAATTACTGCAATGTGTATCCAAGCATTTGTCGCCTAAAATGATATATTTCAAGGAAAGTAATATTTATTAATGTAAAATATGGTTTTAAAATAAAAATACTTTATTTAAAAGAAGATGAGCGTACTTCTATCCTTAAATAATGATAATATCTGCTGCTTTATTTTATTTTTTGGTATTTACATACTACCATATTTTTTGGTCATTATCTGCTTACTTTATTAATCATGGTTAAAGCTCTTGTTCAGTTAAGTCAATATGGACCTTTGATATTTCAATTGAACAAGTGTCACAAATCTGAGGAGGAACTTGGGAAATGGAGAGAGTAAGAAATAGAGAGGAGTTTGTCCCAACATGTATCTATAGCCACATTATTATTATTATATGCATATTTTAGACCATAAATTTCAACAAAAGAATATTTCTTTGTTAAAGTTCAAGTAGTATTTGTATGGGTCAAAATTCGACTGAGAAAATTTAGCACGAAGAGGTGATTATCATGAGCAGTTTGGCTGAGGTCGACCAGTGAATAGCGGCACTTGTTGCCAAGCCGTCAACCACGGCCGAGGTTGAGTATAATGAGCAGTAGAGATAAGGCAAAAGGCACGTAAGATTCAAAGTGATAAGAATTCTTTTAAAAAGCAACTTCTCTGGATAAATACAAAGAACACCTTTCTAAAGGGAGTCTCCTTTTTTAGATTATTCCTTATCATTTCTACCAGATCCGAGAAAGTTTTCAATATTCTTATAGATTCTTGTCACTCATCATTGTCAAAGGGAGGAATCGTCCACCTCATTCAATATTGGGTGAACCTTTCTCTTTATTTACACTTGGTGTCATTTATTATCATTTAATATGTGATACCTCTAACACATTATTGCATTCGAAGCATTTAATATCTAGTGCATTAAATCAGCCTCACCACTGTCTACATCTCCTACATTGCTTGTACTAGATCTGAAGTTATTATCTTTAACTAGGATTAACCTCTTAAATAACTAATTAATTAGTTTAACCAAAGATTATCATTTCTTGGTCAAACAATTTGGCGTCGTTTGTGGGGATTTCCTTGTCAAAGTCTTAGTTTCTTTCTGATCTATAAAAAAGGAAAAGAAAACACAAACCCTTATTTTTTTTCTTGTGTGTACAGATCTGACATGGCAGGTAACAAAACGGTAGTCAGTCTCGCCACCAACCTCTTAAACACCATCAACGAGGTCACTGAAACACATACTGAGGACATGACGCCAAACGCCTCCTCAGGCGGAGTGATTCACCCATTCCTCGCGGCAGCATCACAATCTCACATGGTAAACGAGTCTCCAAGTCCACAACGGAAGAGGCACCACTAGCGGTGAAGAAGCTTCTCGAAGCCTGGTTGACAAACGCTGACCAGCATTCTTGACAAACCCGTAGGGAGAACAGAGAGAACGCAAGGGCTTGCGTTGCACCAATGACAGACGAGCAGCACGCCCCTCCTCCCCTAACAGATCACTCACAACGTTAATAATGCAGGTGGACGACAAAATAGCAGGCGCCCCAAAACTCTTGCCAAAAAGGGACGCCGGTCGGTTTGTCGAGCAGCTGTACAGTGACAAAGCCGCACAGCATTCCATACCTAAAACCTTCAAAATGCCGTCGTAACTGAAAATATATGACGGTTACGACGGATCCTAGGGATCAAGTGACTCACTATGTCACCGCAGTAAAAGGCAACGACCTCGCCAAAGAGCAAGTATCTTCCATATTACTTAAAACGTTTGGTGAAACCCTCACCGGGGGAGCACTAACTTGGTATTCGCAGCTGCCTGCATGCTCCATTGATCCGTTCGAGGAAATGGCCAATAAATTTGTAATTGCCCATGCCTGAGCTAAGAAAGCAGAGTCGAGAGTGAATGACATATTTTCCATTAAACAATCACCCTGTGAAGGGATGAGAGACTTCCTCGCTAGATTCAACCGTGTGAGAATGACCTTACCAAACGTATCAGAAGGAATGGCGGTAGCAGCTTTCCAGAATGGGCTAAACAGTAGCGATTCAAGGGCGACCAGAAAGCTGTTAAGTCGGCTCATGAAATATCCCCCAACTGCTTGGGACAAGATACACAACGCCTACTGCGCCGAAGTACGAGCTCACGAAGACGAATTCAACGGGTCAACCCAACGGTTGACCTCATTACAAATGGAATCCAGGAAAGATCGAAGAAACGACAACAGAAGAGACCTTGCAGACCCACAGACCAACTGTGAAAGACATCAACCATATGTCAGAGCGGCCATCATACTGCCTCCCCATCACGGAGAAGGTCCATCTAGGCCGCAACCAGGGACTCACCGAAGCGAGAGAGGTATGCCCCTTACTATATGCTCACAATTTCTATGTTTCTCCCTCAGAGATAGTCTACGCACTAGAGAAACTCGGCCTAAAAGTGAAGTAGCCGTAGAAGATGAGGTACGACCCGAACACCAGAAAGTCAAATGCCCTCTGTGAATTCTACCAGGAACGGGGTCACAAAACAGAGGACTGCATCGCTCTAAGGCAAGAGGTTGTGAACATGCTTCACCAAGGACACTTGAAAGAGCTGTTAAGCGACCGAGGAAGGGACAACTTTGATTGAGGACGCGAACAGCACCAAGGTTCACCAAAATTTCCTTCTCCAGCTCGAACTATTAAAATGATCATTAGGGTGTGACGACGCATCAATCAAGAGCGTAAAACACGACCACCCACAAGATCAAATGGTCTATCACTCATGAACGGTACGACAAACTCGAAGAAAGTATCATCTTCGTTAAGTCATATATCCACGGTTTGGTTTTTCCTCACTATGACGCTCTTGTTATCACTTTACGCATATTAGATACATATGTGAAATGAATTATGGTGGATGATGGGAGCGGCACGTGCATTATCCATCCTCGAGTACTTGCACAAACCAAACTCGAGGATAAGATAGTGCCAAGCTGCATCACACTAACGAGTTTTAACAAAGAAGTTGAATGGATATCTTGAGAAATTACACTCCCCGTTCTGACTAGCGACGTCACTCGAGAAACCACGTTCCATATTATGGATTGGGACACGGTGTACAATGCCATCAAAGGTCGGCCTTGGATACACGCAATGAAGGACATCCCCTCCATCTTGTACCAAGTTATCAAATTTTCCACCCCGTGGGAGTATTCAGCATCCGAGGGGAAAAACGCACTTCCCGAGAATGTTATCGCACACATACACCCAGAAAATGAAGGGCAAAGCCAGAGAGGCATAGTAATTAACAAGGTCGATGTCGAGCGGTGATGAAGGGAAGGACGTCATCATTGACCCTGAAATAATAGAGGCCACAGGATCAACCGTAGAAGATCTCGACCCCATCCAACTCGACAAAAACGACAATAGCAAGAAAGCCTACATCGGCCACAAACTTCAGGAACCAAGTAAATTCCATCATTTCTTAGATAACAACGCAGACTTGTTTGCCTTTTCTCATGCAGATACGCCAGGCATCCCGAAAGAGATAGCGACACACAAGTTGAACGTCGACCCACTTTACCCCTCTAGTAAAGCAAGTTAGGCGGAAATTCAATTCTGCAATAAATGATGTTGTCCACGAGGAGGTTGAAAAACTGCTGGAAAATGGATCCATCAAAGAATCAAAGTACCCCCAATGGGTCGCCAACTTAGTCATGGTGAAAAAGAAGAACATAAAATGGCAAATGTACGTGGACTTCACATATTTGAACAAAGCATGCCCAAAGACTCAATCCTGATGCCCCATATCGACCAGCTCATTGACGCAACAGTCAGGGATGAGTTACTAATCTTCTTAGCCACTTACTCATGCTACAACAAGATCCTCGTGGACTAAAAAACGTAGTGGCGACGTATCATAGGTTGGTAACAAAGATGTTCAAAGACCAACTCGGTGAAACCATGGAGGTCTACATCGATGATATGTTAGTCAAATAAAAAAGGAAAGGGGATCACATTGACCACCTGAAAGAAGCTTTCGATATACTCAGGTGATATGGAATGAAATTGAACCCTGAAAAGTGCGCCTTTGGCATAACCTCGGGGAAATTCTTCGATTTCCTAGCATCACAACGAGGCATCGAAGTCAACCCCGACCAAATATAAACTAAAGAGAGAATATTGGAGAACTTAACCAGTGATAAATAGGTTCAGAGACTGACCGGCCGTATATACGCCCTATCGAGATTCATATCACGGCCCTCCGACAGATGCCATAAGTTCTTTGGCGTACTCAAGAAAGACAACGGCCTCCAATGGAGCTCTGAGTGCTTCAACGCCCTGAAAGAGATAAAGGCATACCTATCTTCACCCCCACGGCTCTCTAAAGCAGAACCCGGAGAACGCCTCCTTGTTTATATGGTTGTATCTCATGTGGCGGTGAGTGTAGTCCTAGTCCGAGAAACTAAAGGAACTCAATCTTCCATCTACTACACTAGTAAAACTTTAGTCGATGTCGAGACGAGGTATCCACACCTCGAAAAGTTGGCCCTGGCTTTGGTCGTAGCTTCACGAAAGCTTAGACCCTACTTCCAGTGCCACCTCATATCGGTAGTCAAGACTTTTCCCCTAAGGAGTATTTTTCATAAACCCGAGTTGTTAGTCAGATTGGCCAAATGGGCCATAGAGTTAAGCGATCATGATATAACATATCAACCGCGAACGTCGATAAAGTCGCAAGTACTTGCCGACTTCGTCGCCCACTTCAACACCAAAATAATGCATGAACTCGAAAGAGAAGCCGGCCATACTTCACCCCATAATACAGGACCTATGGGTTTTGTATACCGATGGCGCCTCTAACGCATCAGATTCTGGGCTGGGACTCGTGCTCGAGGTCGTGACAGGCGAAGTAATTTTCCTGTCCATAAGATACCCCAACATGACTAACAATGAGGCCGAGTATGAGGTTGTGATTGCAGGATTAAGGTTAGCACTCAAGCGCTGCGACTCTCAGCTCGTCGTCAACCAAGTCACAGGAATTTCCAAACAAAATAGCAAAGACTACAGAAAATCAGGCCGAGATCTGCAAGTTGTTACCCGAATTTAATGAATGCCAGCTCGACCAAATCACCCGAGCACAGAATATCGAAGCAGATGGCCTTGCCAAACTAGCGGTAGCCACTAAAAGCATAATCGGAGAAGGAAACATGGTCATTCTCCTCCACTCATCGGCGATCAAATAGAGGTAAGAGCTATAAACCTAACTTGGGACCGGAGCAATCATATTGTTACATACTTGCAGGACGGCGTGATCCCAGATGATAAAAAAGAAGCCGAAAAGCTTCGAATGCATTTGGCCTGGTACATCATCATAAACAATGACTTGTACAAAAGAACATATGGCGACTCCCTAGAAAAATGCTTAGGCCCAAACCAGACATGACGTGTTCTTGAAGAAGTCCACGAAGGTCACTGCGGAGCTCATTTCGGAAATCGAGCTTTGGTCAGATGTCTCATATGAGCAGGCTACTACTGACCCACCATGAAAAAAGGGGCAGCCAACTTCGTGAAAAAATGCGAACAATGCCAAAAATATTCCCTTATGATCCACCGAGCGGGCGAGCACCTACACTCAGTCACCTCACATTGGCCTTTCATCAAGTGGGGGATGGACATCGTTGGCCCCCTCTCAGCAGGGTGAGGTAAAGTACGATTTCTTTTAGTTTTCACTGACTATTTTTTCAAGCGGGTGGAAGCAAGTGCATTCGCCAAGATACGTGCCACGGCCCAAATTTCCCACCGTTGGGACCGTGATGGAGCCTAACATTGAACTCGCTAGGCAAGCCAACGTGAATGTTTAATTTACTGTATTCCTTTATTATTAGTCGAACACAGGTGAAATACAAAATTTATATGAATAAAAGTACAAAATGAAACAAGGTATATAACTCAATCCAATGTTTTTACGAAATTTCACAAGAACCAAATCCCAGAATATTAGAGTCACAACCCACAGACTGTCTAAGAGTAATACATATAAAAGTATGAATGAAATAAATACATCTGTTTCTGAAACAACTAGAATAGAATACAAAGGAAATAGGAGGGGACGCCAAGGCCTGCAGACGCCAACAGGACTACCTCGGTGTCTCCACGTGGACTGAAGGCAGCATCCTCGATCTAATATCCGTAGGGTCCTGTACCGGGATCTGCACAACAAAGATGTGCAGAGTGTAACATCAGTACAACCGACCACGTGTACTGAGTAAGTGTCGAGCCTAACCTCGGCGAAGTAGTGACGATGCTAGGACACGACAACCAAAACAACCTGTGCAATTGATAATATTCGGAGAAATAATAATAACAGGAGTAAACAACTAAGTACAAAGAAAAGGGGAACATGTTGGGGGAAAGAACTATCAAATAAAGGGGATAATAGAATAAGATAACAATTCAATATCAACTTGAACAACAGGAAATAACATCACAGAGAAGACAATGCATTGCATCACCCTTTGTGCTTTTACTCTCAACCTCACCAAATAATAAATGCAAGTGCACGGCATCATCCTTCGTGCTTTTACTCTCATCCTCACAATAATCAATAGAAACGCACGGCATCACCCTTCGTGCTTTTACACTTTCATCCTCACCCAAACAACATCAATAACAGAAGTCCGACAAGGAAAAATCAACGGTATGAACCATAATAATAAATAATAACATCCCGGCATGGGAACAACAATAGAAATATCACCATCCCGTCAAGGGACGCAGCTATAACAAATCTCACTCAAGTACGTATCTTCACATACAATTTCTCAACAAAGACCAACACTCAACAATATCCAATACCAATAATTTCCACCAAAATTAATAACCACAGAGTTAAACTCAAGCTATAATACAGTAAATATCAATGAAAAACCATATAATTCATTATATCCGACTCATAGGCATGCTTGACACCAACGTATAGGTACTCTTCACCTCACCTATACGGTGAACATGATATTAACACATAGCAAATAAGACTCAACATTTATTCCCTCAAGCTAAGGTTAGACCAAACACTTACCTCGACTTCCACGACCAACATCAAGCCTCAATCACCGCTTTCCCTTTTAAATTTGACTCCAAATCAATTGTATCTAGACATAATTGACTTAATAACATCAATAAACGCTAAACAATTCAATTCCAATGCTTAATTATAGGTTTTCTAACATTCTTCCCAAAAGGTCAAAAATCGACCCCGGGCCCGCTTGGTCAAAACACAAGGTTCGGACCAAAACCGGGTCACCCATTCACCCACGATCCCGAATATGTAATTAGTTCCGGAATCCGACCCCAAAACGAGGTCTAAGTTCCAATTATTCAAAAAGCCCTAATAGGCTTAATTCCAATTATTCCAATTATTTTAGCTACTGTTTTTAACACTGGACATTGTCTCTATGCGTTTCGCGTGCCTTGGTCGTGTTCTCATAGGCTTAATTCCCTTGGCCTATGCGTTCGCAAGCCAAGAGCCGTGTTCGCACAGTGTAAAATGGCCCCCATCCCCAGCTCCCTTTTTAAACAGTGCGTTCGCACTGGACTAGCCGCGTTCGCATAGGCTTATGTCCCCTGGCTTGTGCGTTCACGAGCAAGTCTATATGTTCACATAGAATAACCCAGCCCCTTCCCCGCGTGTGCATTGAGTTTTCTTGGATCCCCATGCGTTCGCATAGGGTAAATTTCCTGGACACCAGCAACAGCAAAAAGACACCAGATTTTCTAAGTTAAAATCACCCCCACGCCTATCCGAAACTCACCCGAGCCCTCGGGGCTCCAAACCAAACATGTACACAGCCTCAAAAATATCCTACGGACTTATTTGTGCGATCAAATTGCAAAAATAACATCTTAAACAACGAATTTAGCCTTAAAATCAAAGAAAATTTCCAAAACTTCCAAAGTATCAAATTTTACAACTACGGGTCCGAATCACGTCAAACGACTTCCGTTTCTTACCAAATTTTAGAGACATATCAAGAATATCATATTGAACCTATACCGGGCTCTGGAACCAAAATACGGGCTTGATACCATAAATTTCAAATATAATCAATTTCTAAAATCTCTTATATTTTTCAGAAAAACAATTTCCTTCAAAAATTTATTTCTTGGGCTTGGGACCTCGGAATTCGATTCCAGGCATACGCCCAAGTCCCATATTTTCCTACGAACCCTCCGGGACCGTCAAATCACGGGTCTGGGTCCGTTTACTCAAAATGTTGACCGAAGTCAACTTAAATCAAAATTTTAAGGAAAAAAGTAGCATTTTCTTAGTTTTTCACATAAAGGCTTCCCGGCTATACGCCCGAGCTGTGCACGTAAATCGAGGTGATATAAAAGGAAGTTTTCAAGGCCTCGGAACACCGTTTTGACATAAAAATAAGGGATGACCTTTTGGGTCATCACAATACGCGACAAGAAGTGATCGCCTTCATATGGAAGAATATTATGTATCGTTTTCGCCTCCCCAAAGAAATCAGTTGTGACAACAGGCCTCAATTCACTGGAAAAAAGATCACCGAGTTCTTCGAGAAATGGCATATCAAAAGAATACTCTCCACTCCATATCATCCTGCAGGCAATGGGCAAGTGGAATCCTCCAACAAGGCCAAGGGACTATGGCCAGAACTACTGCCGGAAGTACTATGGGCATATCGCACAATGTCGAAAACAAGCACAGGAGAGACGTCTTACCCACTAGTCTATGGGATTGATGCAGTAATACCAGTCGACGTCGGAGAACCAAGTCTAAGATACTCCCACGAGAGCGGAGCGAGAAATGACGAAAGAAGAAGGTAGGACCTCGATGAAGTCGAAGAACGGAGAGATATGGCTTACATAAAGATGATCGCCCAAAAAAACAAGCAGAACTCTACTACAACAAAAAAGCCAAGGTCAGACCACTCAAAGTCGGGGACTACGTACTCAAGGCCTAAACATAGGTAAGAAAGGATCCACGGGAAGGAAAACTGGGAATGAATTGGGATGGCCCATACAAAATCACAGCAACAGAAAACAAAGGGTCATTTCAACTGAAAACGATGGAAGGAAAACTACCACCAAACAACTGGAACATCGCCCACCTCAAGTACTTCAACTTCTAAGGAAAATGTTCTTCGAGTTGTACTCTTTTTCCCTCACCTGAGTTTTGTCCCAATTAGGTTTTCTCGGGGAGGTTTTTAACGAGACAGTGAGGAGGACATTTCGAGTTAAGCAAGAGCAGGTAAGGACACGAGTTGACCAATTCATTGCCCGACCTCTCAAATACTTCTCCAGGTCGACCAATGAAGGGACTAGGTAGTTTGGGACTAGAATACCAGCCCGAAAAATATGTAAACTTCTCCAATATATATGTAAGAAAAGCATACAAGTACATGAAGTTCACCCATTTCTTCACCAAATTAACGTTGCATCAATTAAGAGTAACATTTGACCTCGCTCGAATTAACTCACGTTCGACCTCGTTTGAACTAACTAAGAGTAACTTTCGACCTCGCTCGAATATAACTCATGTTCGACCTCGTTCAAACTAACTAAGAGTAACATTCGACCTCGCTCGAATTTAACTCACATTCGACCCCGTTCGAACTAATCAAGAGTAACATTCGACCTCGCTCGAATTAACTCACATTCGACCTCGTTCGAACTAACTAAGAGTAACATTCGACCTCGCTCGAATTTAACTCACAATTGACCTCGTTCGAACTAACTAAGAGTAACATTCGACCTCGCTCAAATGTAACTCATATTCGACTTCGCCCGAATTAATGAAAATCACATTCGATCTCGCTCGTGCTAAGTCACACTCGACCCCGTTCAAGTTGACATATACCAACTGTCCACGAATAAATCCAAAGTTCTTCTAATCAAGGCAACCAAACAAGGAAAATATCCAAAAGAAAATAGATAATATTCAGAAAAAAACAGCAAAAGTAGCATTCCATTTCAAAAAATATCTTTACAAGGGCTGAATAGACGCCCACAAAAGTAAACATAAAAATTACAAAATAGCATTACTCAACAGCACCTCCACACCGTCGTTCTTGCCATTAGAGTATTCGTCCTCATACTAGGAACCTTGCTCAATCCCGTCCAAGTCCTCTTCACCATCACCAGCCCGCAACGTAGTAGGACCATTACCACAGGCGACCCGAGTTGCACGTGCCTTAGCACGAGCATCCTCAAACTCAGCCTCACAAACTCTCCCCGCCGTCATCAAATACCTGAATATATCTAGTTGGGCCTCGACGTGAATCCACTTCTCGTACAAATCCAGCGGAACATTGAGATAAGTGGAAGTGTGAAAGGAGGACGGATGAGCCAATAGTTGCGCCTTTTCGGCCTCAAGAACGGCAATATGATCATTAAGGTTTAAACCTCTTTCTCAAGACCCCCAATTCACTTATCAAGCCTTGCTTCCCACAGCATGGTCGTCTCCGCATCACTCGACCGCTCGGATCGGAGGACACAGATGGCATCTTCCAACGCCGCCACCTTCGCCAAAGCCGCCACCCTTGTCTCCTCAGCCTTCTCCAACTCTGCCGCCTTCTGGATCACCTCATCACTCAAATTTTTAGCTCTGATCGAACTCTGGTTAAGCTTGGCCCGCAGAGATGCCACTTGGGTTTGAAGGTCTGCACACTCAGCCTCAACCCCCTTGCTCACCTCGACCTCGTCCTCTTTGACTCTAAGTGCTCCCTTGAGCTCGTTGCATTTATCGATGGCATTCATAAGTTCATCGTCTTTCTGCTTCAGCTCATCCCTATGGGCCTAGAAGTTGCCGCCCACACTGAACCGGTTGCATATCTCACGGTGCTTGATGCAGTACTCACGATACTTCCTATCCATTTTCTAGAAAAGAACCTTCCTCTTCTCTTCTCGGCGAGCACTCTCAATCTCCAAAATGATGGTCTAATGAAAAAGAGAAAGTAGAAGATGAAGGAAGTCCGTCTAAAAAGAAAGAAGAATCTAAGGCACAGGAACTAGAGAGATCAGAAATTTACCCTCAAGGCCATTCCGGATATGCTCGACGACAGGGCGGCATTGTTGAACATCTGTAAGGTCCTTCCCTTGGCGTTAGAGCGGAGAGGACCCAAAGAGGGAACCAAGTTCTCTGTATCCACTAGTAAGTCGCGGTCCAGGGGGGATGACTATGGTGCATGTGGATCCCTTTAACCTTACCTCTACCTAAGTAAACCCTTCGGTAAACATCAGCACCTCTTCAGAGTCGACGTCAGAACCAGTCTCATAGTCGTCCACGACCACACTCTTCCCTCTCTCCTCGGATGACAAAGGAACGCCAGCATGTCCTAAAGGTGACGGATCACTCCTCAACACGGCCTCCGCAGCCTCAGATAGCCCTCCTTCTTCAACAATGACCTCGAGCAAAGAAGCATCTTCCACGACCTCCGCAGGCGGCGGAGCCACAGTGGGAAAGTCCACTTCACTCTCCGATGTAGCCATGGCCGGCTCGGGGTCTCCCCTTGTCGACTCCTCGGCTCTAGCTATCTCGCCACCGACTTCCACCCTCCTCCTTTTAAGTGGAACCAGTCCCTCCTCACTATTGACGACTCGTCTACCAAGTGTAACATAGGAGACGCCGGAGTCTCCACTTATGAGGCTGCCGACCGACTACTAGGTTTGCACAATGCTGGGGTTTTTTAAGAAGTAGTCGTCTGAACAAACTTGCCTACAGTCCCAGCAAGTGAAGACCCCGCCGTAGCACTTTGTTGACGAAGAGCGGGGGTAGGAGCCTTCACCTTTCTCGAAGCTCTCCGACCTGACAATAAAAGCAGAAGTTAAGCCAACCCCGCTTTAAAGAAAAGAGAAGGAAAAGAAGAAAACATGAAGGCCGAAGCAACAGAAGTTCAAAATAAATGACTCACCGGTCGCCGAAGGACTACGCCCAAACTTCTTGTGGAATATCGACCATTCATGGATCCCCACCGTATGGGGAAATACCTGACTTAATCGATCATGAATGTCTGAAACCAACAATGGGGATCTTTCTCTGCTACATAGAGAAAAAGAGGAACGATTAAGTCACAACCAAGATAAGCAAAACAAACAATTAGCAGAAGTACTTACGGGCGAAGTTTCACACTTCAGGGAACCCATTGGAGTTTGTCACCACATGCTCGATGTCGCGCCCCCTTTTCCTCGCGAAATCGGGTTTCGACATTTCTGGAACAACTCCTTACTTTTGGGATTGGGTAAGGAATTGGAAGAGTCGCCACTTAATGGATTAAGGTGCGTTAGGGCACCTAGAGCAATTAACTCATAAAACCAGTTTGCATTACCAGAGATCGGTTAAGGGCTCAAATTACCTCGAGGCGAAGGTGTTAGGCACCCCTCGAGGTCCACAACAGTGGGTCCCGGTCGAACTTAAATTAAGTGAATTAGTATAAAAGGGGAGAAATAGTTTGGACAAATTACTTTAAACATGATTATAAAGGGGTCCTAGGATTTTTAGCCTATAGGATCATTCCATGCAATACTTTGTAACTTCTCCAAGTTGGGGTGTTACTAATAGCATTAGCACACGGGCTATCATATTCTTACTACCCAATTACTATCTTTTAGTTAATACCTAAGCGTTCTAGTAACTTCTAGCTCGTTCCTTATGCGTGCATTACCCGTCCCTTACCTATGGCTCTGGAGGTGTTAGGACCTCTATTTAGGATGGTTTTAGACCAATCTAGGTTACTTAAAATGAGAAATCTAGGTGACAAACAAAAGACAAATAGGACTTTCAAATAAAGAAACAAATAAGGGCTCACATTGACCTCCACACATAAACAACAAAAGCACGCAATTGAATCAGCAAACTTTGTTAATTTTAGAATCCTAAAGGCAGGATATCTATATGAGCAGAAATAAATTATGAAGGTAGTTTTATTAAGGTGAGCATTGAGACCTATTTGTTTACCTACTGATTTTATTCAGCATGAATATGGGCACCTCCAGGCAGTAATATGTCACAATTTTAAGCCCAGAATCATTAGTAAGTCCTACAGATTGCCTAAGTGATGGCCAGAATCGGTTGAATTCAGAATTGATTAACATAATCCTATAGTCATGATTTCTACGAGTTTATTAATTACAGACCTATAAACACGGTTTCTAAGTGTAGTACTGGTTTTAACTCATAAAGACGGGTTTTTTATTCCTTTTGAAAATCCTATAGGCATGTTTTCTAATCGCTGAATTGATTTAAACATAGGCATGATTTCTAACTGCTGAGTTGATTTAAACCCTATAGGCAGGATTCTAAGTTTAAAACTGATTTCACCCTATATGCATGATATCTATTAGTTTTAAATCCTATAGGCATGATTTATAGGTTGGAACTGATTTCACCCTATAGGCATGATATCTATTAGCTTAAAATCCTATAGGCATGATTTCTAGGTTGGAACTGATTTTTATTCCCTATAGACATCATTTCTATTAATTATATCCTGACAGAATTTAAACACATTGCAAGATAATCAACTCAAACAAACAAAGATCTTATAGACATGATCACTAATGCACGTTTTGTGAAAATATGTGTAGATCCTATGAACAGGATTTCTAATGCAGAATTAAACGGAAAGTCCTATTAAGAAATATTTCTAGCATGCAAACACGGAATCAAAGTAATCAGTAAAATCCTATAGGCAGGATCTCTAAACACAGTCTAATACTCAGATAATTCAATCAGCGCAGTTAAATCCTATAGGCAAGATTTCTACCCAATTTTTGACAAGTATAAGAAAAAAACCTCCCAGCTTTTACTAATTAACCCCAAATTTGTTATTACAGAGATTATTACAGCCCAGAATATCGAATGAATTACATAATAGTGACAATTATACTATAGGGAGCCTGCATAGGCCCAATCTAAACCTAGGAACCATGCCTTCAATCATAACAGCTCTGGAGCATAGTAGTGATCCATCCATGGCACATAATATTAGGCTTCCAATGTGTCAAAATTCCCAAGGGCCTCAGGGACCCCGGGCAATGCTCACACCAGAACCATATTCAGAAAGATAACTCATAAAAGATTAGAAGACCAACCCCAATGTGTCAGAGTTCGGAGGAGTCTCAAGGACCCTAGGCAGTGCTCACACTGGGGGTGGTGAGAACCTAAATGACTAAGAGTAAGAGTTTGAAAACCAGTGCATAAAGGGTAAGGGGCAGTTTTTGAAAATAATTCAATTTCAGAAGAAAGAAAGTTCAGAACACAGAATTGCAGGCTGACTGCACCAAGAAGCAAATAGGTTCATGTTCAGCACATAGTTCAAACAAATTGGCATTTGATTAGGCTAAATATTCATGCTAGTATTATTATAATCATGGCTTAAACACATAAGCAATAAGGCAGAATCACTTGAATTAAACAGACAGGACATATGAATTAAGCCACAAACATATTTTGGTTACATGTTTACAGTATCTTGCAAAGTTCAGAACAAGAAACAGACTAAACCTAAAACTAACTTAGGGAAGGGTTCACGCGATTGAAATAACTTAGTCTTAAGTTAACATTGTTACTAAATGAGATCATGTAGTCATATAAAAGACAGAATTAAGCTGACGATTGAAACAAACTAGTCGAATAAAGCATAGAGAATATAATAGCAAGAGTTAGGGCATACCGGTTAAGAAGAAACCAAGTAAGAATGCAATAGCAGTTAGATTCCAGAGAATTTTGCCTTGGCTTTCAGCCGGCCAAATAATAGCCACTTAACACAGAAAATCGGAACAGGAGAGAACAAAGAGAGCTTAAGTTTTTTTGTGGGAATAGGAGAGTTCGAGACATGTCCTAACGGGAGTGAGGAAGGGGTTTAAATAGCACTCAATGAAGTAGAAAAATAAGGTAATGAATTAGTTCTACACAAATAAGGTATGAGAATAAATTAACAATCAATTAGAACCGGCATAAATCAATTAGCAGGGCAGAATCGCATAAAGTCAGGCTAGTACCACTTAATTTAAGGAAAGCATTATATTGAATCAATCAATAGTAAAGTACTAGATTAAATAAGGTAAGAAATAATTCCAGAATCAATTAGAAGTCGACTTCAATTAACAGAACATAAAATCAGGCCAGTAAGGTTAAAGGAAGTAGGCCAAGTTAACAATCAAATATTGGTCTAAATAAGGTAAGAACGGGTAAATCGAACAAGTAAACACCAGTACTATACAAAAAGGGGAAGACTAATTTCAAACCCTAATTAGGGTAAGTAAAGTCAATTAACAATTAAACGCCAAGAGTTAAAGGCAATCGGGCAGAAACAGTAAAATGAATAATTAAATAATCGAAACCTTAAGAAAATAGGCAGAAATACAAAGACATATAGATGGAGCTAATTAAGGTATGTAAAATCAGTCAAAAAATAAATAAGAAAATCGTAATAGATACCCAGAGATGAAACGTTAAAGGTTAAAATATTTTTGGCAAAAATCTGTTGAAATCAAAACCCTAGTTCTAGGGTAAACAAGATCCGTCAGAAATAATAATAGAAAAAGACTAGAAAATATAGAGATAGAAGTACTGAAATTTTAAAGGTGAAATACTAAAACAAACATAAAAACGTCTCATATCTGGAAAGATATAAGCCCTAAGTTTAGGGTAAGTAACAGATTCAACCAAAAATAGCCGGATTCGGTAAATAATAACATTAAGCGAACCAGAATGAACCAAAATCTGGTTTGAACCAGAAAATACGAAAATATTCGTACTCACAAGTATTGGGATGAATACAGACGGAAATAGTCAAGATATGAGAGACTTTGAACCAGATCTGGTTCGAGTCTCTTGAGATACTCTTGCCATTTGAGGCAAATGAGTTAACTAACATCAAGATCGGGTAGCTAGTAAAGAAACAAAGCCAAATAAGGCAGGGAATCAAGAGAGGATCCCATGAATCAAAGGGGAAATGTGACGGCGGGTTAGGGTTCGAGGGGGTGAGGAGAGGAGAGGATCAGAAGACGCGGGGTGGGGGGAAATGTTTTAGGGTTTAGGGGGTGTTGGATATAGTTAAAAAGGGGCGGAGGATTTAGGGTCGTTGATCTTCTAAGATCAACGGTCAGGATAAGAATTTGGTGGCGGGGCGGGTTATTGGACGGGTATGGATCTGGGTAGTTGGGTTAGGGTAATGGGTATTGGGTAATGGGATGGTTAGGATATTGGTCTAGGTAGGTCCGAAAAAAATCAATTAAAAGGGGGCATTTTTTAAATACCCAATTAAACTAGTAAAAACAATTTACAAAAATAATTAATAAATGATAAAAATGTCATTTGTATATGAAAATGATTTAAAATAATTACTTAATATTATAATAATATAAAAAGTAATTTTCTGTGTAAATAAGGTAATATGCATATATGGGCTATTATTGTAAAGTTATTTTAATTATAGCCTAAAGATGTAAATATGATTATACATAAAATGATTAAAGCTCCCTATGAATATAAATGATAGGAATTAAGTAATAAATTATTATAAAATTATTTGTGATGCAATTAGTAATTATTTAGATAATAAAATGCTGGAATAAACTAATAAAAAATCCTTTAAAAATTACTGAAAAATATGGGAAAATACTGGTTGATGCTCATGCACTATTTTGGAAGTATATATGTATCTTTTTTAAAATTTATATGAAAATAACTGGGTATCAACACTCGGTCTTGATATAGAAAAAGTTGTACCAAAATCGACGATTGGCCTTATCGTCCATCTTCACCACCAATCCCTTGCTCCCACGGTGGTGAAGGTGTAACATCATACCTCTATGGAAGCTTGGGGCAAAGAGGTGCAGTAGATGGCGAATGGAAATCCCGCGGTTGGCCAGTTCCGCGTACTTTATCAAAATAAGGAAGAGTTGTAAATATATAAGGAGAGCTGAGCCGGACAGACGCCATAATTGAGGAAGAATTCCTCTGCCAACGGAGGAAGAGTGAGAGAATAGCCCACGTGGAACGGATATGCGTAGAATGTGCAATATCCAGTGCGATGAATATGTACCACGTCGCGACCGGCCGGGATTAGCTCGATATGGGACGTGATGTTGAACTTGGTTCTAAGCTCAGCGAGGGCAGCCACGTCCATTTCAGATTCCACAGGTTCGGTCTCGTCAGCGGATAGTTTCGAGAAGTCCGACTTGGCTTTATCATTACGAGGAATTATTTCATCTACAGTGGGAAAGCTTTCGTCCTCAGCGACCATGGCAGCCTCATCGTCGTGAGGAGGCATTCTCACAGCCAGTGGGATTGGGTTGGAAGCCTCACCAGAACCAGAAGGTGCATTGACCATTTTTAGTTGCATGTAAATGCAGAAAGTACAAACTCGAGGGAGGTAGGAGCAACAGAAATCAAGCCAGAAAAGAAAACAAGGGTGCAAAAGTGAAAGAAACGGGAGCAAGAACACAGGAAGAATAAGAAGAGAGGAAAATATGAAGGTTCATATGCCAGAAAACACAAAGGACCATATGAAGGGTTTCCAATCCCTATTTATAAAGAACACAGGCACCCTAATCGAGAAGATCAACCGTCGATACACAAATATCGAAACGATAGGGACACAGGAAGGGATGCAACGCATCGGGAAGATGCGTAATAATGACGTATGATGCTGTGACGTCAGTCTGAATCAATGTCACAATAAGTTGTGACCTACTAAGTGCCACGTTATCATCTCGGTCGTGATCTTTACTACTCGACCTGCCCACCTGAATTTCTCGATTGCGACTAGCGACGTCCGCTCACCGAGGTCGACCAAAAGACAACCTCGATAAGCGGAGGGACTAACTGTATGGGTCAAAATTCGACTGAGGAAATGCAGCACAAAGAGGTGATTATCATGAGCAGTTTGGCTGAGGTCGACCAATGAATAGCGGGACTTGTTGCCAAGTTGTCAACCACGATCGAGGTTAAGTATAATGAGCAGTAGTAACGGCTAGTTTTGTATTGGGATCATTGAAGGGAATATTCCGTTGAATATTCTTTGTATTTGTACTTTTAGGGTTATTTGGGGGAATGCCCCATATAAATAGAATGAGAGATAAGGCAAAAAGCATGTAAGATTCTAAGTGATAAGAACTCTTTTGAAGCAACTTCTCTAGATAAATACAAAGAACACCTTTCTAAGGGATTTTCCTTTTTTGGATTTTTTCTTATCATTTTCACCAGATCCGAGAAAGTCTTCAATATTCTTAGATTCGTGTCACTCATCATTGTTAGAGGGAGGAATCGTCCACCTCATTCAATATTGGGTGAACATTCCTCTTTATTTACACTTGGTGTCATTCATTGCCATTTAATATGTGATACCTCTAACACATTATTGCATTCGAAGCATTTAATATCTAGTGCATTAAATCAGCCTCACCACTATCCACATCTCCTACATTTCTTGTACTAGATCTGAAGTTATTATCTTTAACTAGGATTAACCTCTTAAATAATTAATTAATTAGTTTAATCAAAAATTATCATTTCTTGGTCAAACAGTATTAGGGTAGTCTTGTATTTTCTTACTCATACATTTCTATTATGACTAGATGTTTATTTTGCTTTGATTTTTTGCTATCTTGTGTTGTCATTGCTTACTATTATTGTTATTTTTTCGTCTTTCTTGAGTGGAGGGTCTATCGGAAGCAACCTCTTTATTTTCTTAAGATAAGGGTAAGGTTTGCGTACATATTAAATTTCAATACCACACTTGTAGTATTATACTAGACTTTTTATTGTTGTTATTATTAAACTCCGAGCCAAGTCAATATCATCATATAAATCTAATTAAAACAGAGATTAATAGAATCAATTTTCCTTCCTTAATCTGCCTACAACTGCAATCATATATGATATATAGCGAAAGATATGGCTTGCAAGTTTCCTTTCGCCTTTATATTTATATAATTCCATGCATAACAGTGCATTAATTTTTATGTACTTGAGTATGTAATATCTATTATATTACTATCTAATATATATGATTGTGACGAGAAGAAATCGTATATCTGAGCAGACAGTTCGTTTGTTAGCTGTCTCCAATCGTTGAAAATTTGGAATTCTTATCCTAAAGTATAATATGTACGGAGAGATAAAAAAATATATTTTATAATTAGTATTATTAAATAGCATTAGCAGCTTGGACCAGTATTAAAAATATTCCCTACACTTAGCCTACATAGACAACGTTAGTAACAAGTATTCAATAAAATAGTCGATGTGCATACAAATAGACTCAGTTAAAATTATTATAAAAACAAAATGAAAATAAAAACCATAAATCGGGGACGTTAACAACACATAATTTCTTAAAAGTTGCTAAATTTTTCTGGTTTCTCTATTTTCAACAGCATTTTCACTTGTTAATTTTACTTATAATGCAGGAACGTTTAATGCGTCTAAAGTCAGAGGCAAAATTAATATTTTAAGTTTATGGGTTCAGTATTCTAGTTATTTAAAATTATTGGGTTCTAAACAATTAATAATATATATACATATTAAATAAAATAATTAAGATTGGATTAAAATTACTGGATTCAGCCAAACCCGTAACTTAATCTTGTATATGCTATGCTATGTGGCCGTCCAAAAGAGGGACACCTTGAACCTAAAACAGGGAATAGCTAAAACCGAAGGCAATTTTCCCGTCTGTCATTGGAAAGAATAACGCTCGTAAAGATGCAATAAATATTCTTCGCATGTAGCATTTAATTGAGAATATTCCACAACGTTTAGTGCACTGGCCGTTACAAAGAATTTATGCTCATTGTTACATCCTTATCAATGGCCCTCATAATTACATTAACGAAGAGCATGATCCTAGAACCTTGTTCCCTAGGTGCAACAATAAATAGTGAGCTCAGATATCATTGTAAGGGGGACGACTTTCTTGGCAAACCTATGCTATAATCAATAAAAAAAATTACCCAATTTTACTTCCCAGTTCTTCGTTTTCATCACTATTGAACCCGGAAGCTCTGCTCCCGAATTAGTATTCTTTGTGATTAAATCTTCATGGGCTAACCTTAATTATTTTATTATTTCAGGATCAAATTAATTCACCTGTCTAGAAAACACTTATAAATTCAATTGTATCGTTTTACGAAAAATAATTTGGCGTCCACCGTGGGGCCTAGACAGCCGTGTACTTAATTTTCTCCTTGTCTTTTTATTAATGTGTTTTGGTTATTCATCCTAGCAAAATGTCATAAGAAATGGCAGAAAATGGTGTTAGGAACGCACACAATCTTGAGGTTCAAGGAGACTAGCCTCACCTCGAGGATTCAGTCACTGACACCCACAATGGGGGGAACGATGCCACATCGTTCCATGGCAGGCATTACCCACAGTATGTTTGGGGAGCAACCCCCGATGATGCAGAAGAGTAACATGTTGTTGATGTGGTAAGGGTCCTACAAGAACAAGAGGCAATCATTCTAGGCCACCTCACGCGACATGATAAGGTTATGACATAGTTGAAGCAGGCATTGTCGGGGGCTTCCAATAACGCGAATAGACGAGGTCCGGTTCCTCCCGTCGCTCCCACGAATAAAACAACGCAGAGGATGACAACAACACCCCAAGGGGCGATGTTGGCTCCAAGGGGGCAAGGGGGAGCGGATCCGGCCCCAATAACAAAAACGATCCCTTCAAGAATGAGCTCTTACGGTTTATGAGGAAAGTGAACGCCCACATGGACCAAATCCCGGGTGTACCACCGGTGCTAAAAGGTCCGAACTCAAATAAGTATACCCAATTACCATACAAGCCAAGCGCGGCACCAGAATTAATCCCGAAGCGATTTTAAATGCCAGATGTGCCAAAGGATGACAAAACTTCATACCCTTCGGAGCATATTACCACCGATATAACGTAAGTGAAGGGGAATGATTTGCTCCTCATTAAATTGAATCTATTTTGCTGAAGAAATTTGGAGAGATTCTCACGAGGGGATCCTTGACGTGGTATTCACTGTTACCCAAGCATTCCATAGATTCCTTTGAAAGGCTTGTGGATTCTTTTATTAAGTCTCACACTGGGGCTAGAAAAGTGAATGCTTGAAATGTTGACATATTAAGAATTGCACAAAGAGAGTCCAAGTTGCCGAGAATTCGTACCCGAATCCAAAAGGAAAGAATATTTCTCATTGTTATTCCGGATGAATGAGCGGCTGAAACATTCACCAAGGGACTGAATTCGAGAAGTTTGGACGCTTCCTAGAAATTGAAGGAAAGCCTATTTGAGTTTCAAGCAATGACTTGGGCGGATGTCCACAACCGGTACGAATCAATTATAAGGATCGAAGATGATCATGTTGGATTCCCATTGTCGACAAAAGAACGGGAGAAGAACGGAGAAAAATCAAAAAATGATCTCGACACGGACAAACGATCTTCGAGGGGCCATTTTGCTTCCAACGAGCGGTCTGAACGCCGCGGCAGAGGCTTCTGGTCATAGGACAGATTCTCCATCGATAAAAGGATTGATCGTGGTCGGAACAATAGATCATTGTAGGACAAAGAAGCGTCAGGTATGCGGGATCCTTCATACCCCAAGCTATCAGAATACAATTTCAACGTCAGTGTAGTAGAGTTGGTGCCAACCATGAGAAACATCAAAAAAGCACGGTTCCTAAAGCTGATAAGATTCAATAATAGCAAGAAGGATCCCAACTTGTGGTGTGAATACTACGGGACGAATGGCCACCGAACTTGGGATTACCAACATCTTCGGGAAGAAGTGGCAACACTTTTGAAGACTAGCATCTCGTAGAATTCTTAAGTGATCGGGCCAAGAACAAATACGGTCGCAACCGGGAAAACGCAGAACCCTCTAAGGCAGGAGAAGATCCTCCTCGACAGACAATCAACATGATCTTTGGGGGGGGGGGGGGGGGCTGAAATCCACCGACGGGTAAAAGAGACCGGATTACCACCGAAATAACGTAAGTGAAGGGGANCACCTCCCCCACCAAAAAGAGACATGATTCTTGGGGGGGGGGGGAGGGGATGAAATCAACAGGGTCACCTTCTCAGTAGCAAAAAAGACGATGGTATCAATAACCCATAACACGAGACTCTGTTGAAGACGACTTCACATTCATGGAGGAAGACGCGGACGGATTATTGCTACCGCACAATGATGCATTGGTAATTTTTTAAATTGTGCTTGCCTTTAAAATCAAACGTGTTCTAGTGGATCCAGGAATTTCGGCCAACATTATACAATGGAGATTATTAGAGCAATATAAATTCACCGGAAACATCATTCCGGCCACAAAAGTCATCATCGGATTCAACATTGCGAGTGTGAAAACCCGAGGAGAAATTTTGTTGCCCACGAACACTGAGGAGGTGATGAAATATACTCTTTTTGAACTGGTATGTCATGAAATGGGATATAATATTATTCTAGGAAGACAATGGTTGCACGAGATGAGGGTTGTACCGCCAACGTATCATCAGCTGCTGAAACTTCCAATGCTCGATGGAATTAAACAGATAAGGAGCGATCAACCGGTAGCAAGAGGGATGAATGAAATTTTGATTTCCAGTACCAAAGGGAAGGAACATTGTTTAACCAAATAATTAGATTCTCTGCCAAAGCTATTTTAAGAAGAACACGGGTTTCTGATAACCAAAAGAATCTGGAAATAATTGTAAATAGATTTGTAAATAGAAAGCAGTAAAGATGTGTAAAAGCAAGTATATTTCAATAGTGGTTCGAATGTGTCCTTACACGTTATAGTTTTCTCCCTTATATAGTGAATTTTCTAATATAACGTCTAATCTTTTCAGTGATTGAGCATTAATGACTAATAATGGCATTAATGTAACGTTACAATGATTAATCGTAATTGTTGCGTGAAGACTATGTAACGTTTGGCTCATTGATTGAAGATCTTCGAATCTGCCCTTTATTCTGTCTTGATTCATTTTGACTGTGTCTCTTCATCTCCTTAATTAGATTGAGATTCCCGTACCTAATTACTTCGTGGGTATGTTGTTCCATTCCTCTTCGTCTCGTGCCTCTTCGTAAAGTCTCGTCTAGTTGTCATATTTCCATTGCTCCACATGGACTGCTTAGTCATCACAATTACTACACGTTGAAGTTTATTTTTACCAATACAGATAGTCCCCCCACTTACCATTTATTTATCGATTAAATATTTGGTAAGTGGATACTCATTTATGGCGAAAATATTTTACCGCCGCTTCACTCGTACCATTGCATCCGTATCTGAATGTATGCGTCGCTTATCACTTCCATTTAATGCCCGTTCCACATGGCATTCCCAGATTGATTCTGCAATTATTCACCGCCTTTTAGGGCTTTTTGTGGCTTCATCAGTCACGAAGTGACAGCTTCAATTATGACTTTCACATCACTGTTTTTTCCATTTTTTACGGTTGCCTTCGAGTATAAATACCCATTTTCCTTTCTTTACTTTAAAAAAACTTCTAACCTTCTTTCTTTATTTGTAAATTCTTCATTCTCGTAAATATGTCTTCTTCAAATCAGCAATCCAAGAAGGTCATCATTATGGATGAATTGACTCCTTCTTCTTCTCCAACATGGAGTAGGAGGGGCGGCAGACTTAGAAGCTTAAGTTCTACACCTTCCAGGGGTCTTTCTTCTTCTCATATTACTCCCCCATCTTCTTCTAGGTCTACTGTTTCTTTGTCTTCTTCGAGAGCTAGGGCTTCTAGATCTTCATCAAAGAGTAGAGAACACAATGAACCACTTCATGAACCGAGAGTCGATGAGATCGTTCCTGCCGAGTATTCTTTTGCCAAGGATAGTCAATCCATGAGTGAGCAACTTTCTTCCATGTCATCACATGATAGTTCTGACCTCTATCCTACCCAAATAATTGAGGGTTTAGTGTCACTCGTACGTAGGGATTATTGTTGGAAGCCTGATTTTCCTGTTGTAGTTCCTAACGATAACCAAAGAATAACCTCTTATAAAACTGGGTATTCTTATGTTTATACTTAACCTTTCACATTAGGATTTAAGCCTTCCATCGACCCTGTTATCATTAAGTTTTGTTGATTCTTCAAAGTTTGCTTGGGACAAGTCGGTCCTCTTGTTTGGAGGGTAGTCGCATGCCTTAGGTATTTGGCCAATTTAGCTCACGTACCCTTTACTTTTCATCATTTTATTCACCTCTATTCTCTGATGATGTTCCGCCAAGGAGTGTTTATTCTCGCGGCTAGGAGTAAAAGGGTGTTAGTTACTCCAGATGATGACAAGGATAGGGGGTGGTATGTCCGGTATGTTACTATCCCTACTGCAGGTTTTAGTAGGTGAAGAAAATCTCCCCTTCCCTGAGAAGTGGAACTTTGCACGTGAGTACAGTTTTGCTCACTTTCCGCTTTTTTTCTTTTGATAAGCTATCAGTACCGTGACTGATTCTTTTTCTGTTGCAGAAACCATGGGAACCGTCGACAATGTCTCTGGTTTCCGTGATTGGGTAGAAAAACTCTTGTTAATCGCTCCTTTAGAAGAACGTTCATGGAAGTACCTCTCTTTGAGGTTTGGTTGGAACGTGAAAACCCATGGTAAGTAAAGTTTTTTCTTTTACTTCTTCCCTTTTTGAGCTTTATCTGATCCCTTACATTTGGTAGGGTTTCCTGCTCGTGGAGTTTCTGCTGTGGCCGTGTCCGCTTCAAAGATGTCCCTGGCTAAGGCTCAGGAGATCATTGTTGGCTCCTCCTCGTCGAAAAGAAAAGCAAGTGGGTCCAGGACCTTAGAGGATGAAGAAGAGCAGGAGGAGCGTTCGTTGGTTCATAGGTCACGTAAAAGGAAGGTGGTCTCTGACGATGAGTCTGCGCCCGTTGTTGATCCTCCCGTGCCTGAATCAGAACTTTCCACTCCCGAAGATGTAACTCCCTCCCCTGTTCGTGAGTCTATTGCTCACCTGTTCCAACAAGGTTTTGGTACCGTTGTTGATGAAGCCCATCTTGATGTTTTCTCTCCTCCTGCCTCTGCGGAGCTTTCGTTTATTGCTCCTGTTGCTATTTCTGCTCCCGTAGTTGTTTCTGCTCCCATTGTTGTTTCTGCTTCCCGGCCTACTTACTTGTAGCTCCTTCACCCGCCCCCACTTCCGTGCCTTCTGCTATTTAAGTAGGTTCTTCCAATAGGGGGTGATGAAGCAAGTAACAATAGAGGTTCCTGCAGCAGGCATCCTCTTGAAAAAGTTGGTCCAGGCTGATGTATGGTTAAAGTCATTGATAGGCCTGACTGAGAAGTCTAATCTGGAAAGCCACAGCTCCTTTACTTGGATGAACGAGATTGTGCACTCGTCCTCAAAGGTAAAACTTGCTCTTCCTTCATATGTATTTATAAATTCTTACCGTATCTAATTTATCTTTTTATGTAGATCAACCTTATTGGCACAGAGTTAATGAAGAGAATCGTTCAAGTGGAGCAATCAGCAAATGACTTCCAAACCGAGGCTAACAATTGGAAGGAGCAGTACGAGAGTTTACAGCTTGACATTGAGGCAATGGAGGAGGAAATGTGTACCTTGGAGAAGCGGGTTAAAGTTATTGCAGCAGAACTGGCCATAGAGAAGGCGTCTTCAAACCAGGCAGGCAAGGACAAAAATATCTTGGAGTCTTCCTTTACAGAGCAACATTCTCGTGCCACCGAAGAGATTAGGATCCTGAAGGCCTTGTTGGATCAGAAGGAGGCATACTCTGGTGAACTTATTCAATTGCCCACCCAAACCCAATAAGACATCCGTAATTCTTCAGAGAAGGCCCAGTTTCTAGAAAGATCTCTTGCTCCTTTACGGTCTTCTCATGATGTTGTGGATGAGAGAGATGAACTAAGAGTAGAAGCTGAACAATGGGAGAAAGACTACGAGGCTCTTGAAGACAAAGCAGTTGTCGATGTTAGTTGGGCTTATTTGAATGCCCGTCTTGACACATTGACGGAAATGGGCCAAGAGAACTTTGACTTGGAAGCCGAAATTGCAAAAACCAGAGAGACGATTGAGTAGTCTCAGAAAAGTCATAATTTCTCTTCACCTGAAGCTTACGCCCCTGCTGCTCGTGTCTCGTCATCTCAAGTCGCTCCTCCTGCCAGTGAAGACACCCCCCCCCCCNTTAAGGAATTTGATCCTTTTTTTTATATTTGGAACAATTGGTGGTTACCCTTGGTCCCATTGGGGGTAAAGTTTAATCCTTTATAAGTCCCCAACTGATAACTTAGGGGCAACCTATGTATAAACAAATCTGGTTTAGACTAAGTTAATGCTTAGTTTTTTTGCCGTAATATATCAATTAATATTAGCATGACTTTTGATTTCTTTGAGTTTTTGTTTCACTCTTAAGTCTTTGCATGCTTTCTTTTTGAGGATTTTGGTTTACCTCTTAGTTTTTTTACTTTGCATTAAAAAATGCTTAGATTTATCGTACCTTTTCGTAATAGGAACGACTTATAAAAGAGGGACATTTTTTTATCGACACTTAATGAAGAAGACGTCTCAACTTCATAATGGTGTAAATGTACAAAAGAGAGATAAGAATTTCACATGTTTTTCTTACAATGTTTTGAAGAAAGTCTTTATATTATTTCGAGCTTTCGTAATATTTTACATGTGTTTGTGTATCGTCCATAACTCTTTTGTAATTGTTTTTCTTACAACAGATTTGATATGAATTTGTATTCGTAACTACTTTTCTTTTGCAACAGTTTTTTTTTCGAATTAATACAAGGGTATAATTATTTTCATTTATAATAGTTTTTGAATAAATACAAGGGTAATGCTTTTTCATCCGTAACTGTTTTTATTTACAACCATTTTTTGAATAAGTACAAGAATGTGCATTTTTACCCGTAACAAATATTCTGCCTTTAACCTAAACATTCAAATATGTTTTTTGAAGGTTTCTGAATCAGGATTTGTGTTTTTGTCTTTGGCTCTTTGATTTTGCTCATAGTACTTGACTTTTTGGGAAGATGGATATCAAGGCTTGAGCTTTGACTTCCATATTGTATAGTCCCCCAAGTGTTTGAGCTTTGAAGAATGAAATCTCGAGCACATGACTATTCCTTCCTTGTGGTCCTTTTTCTGAAAAGGAAAAACACACGGGACTCGAAGGTATATAGTTTAGATTATGACTGCTCAACCCTTTAAAACGTCCATCAGAAAGTTGTAACCCTAGACCGGGAATTCAGTTACTTCCTCGTGTCTATGCAGGTCTAATATCATCATCTGGTGATGGGTTAGCTTTTTTCGTATCATCTAAAACGGTTAGTATAATTTTAACTGAACAAAAGTAAAATCGAACGTAATGATACCTGACCGGGAGTATTCCTTTTACTTAGAAGTAATACTTCTTCAAATGAACAGCATTCCAGCTGGTTGATAAAATTCTGTCGTCCATAGTCTCCAGCTCATAAGCGCCTTTTCCAGCAATGCCACGGACTTTGTAAGGTCCTTCCCAATTTGGGTTTAGCTTTCCTGCACCAGCTTCCTTTGCCGATTGGAAGTCTTTTTTAAGAACTAAGTCCCCAATTTTGAAATATCTGAGGTGAACTTTTATGTTGTAATATCGCTTTATTATGTATTTTTGGGTTGCTATTCGTATTAATGCAGCTTCTCTCCTTTGCTCGAGCAAATCCAGATTCGTTCTCAACTCATCATCGTTTGTTTCTTCCGTTGTTGTTGTGAATATCATGCTTGGTTCGTCGATTTCCACTGGTATTAAAGCTTCTGAACCATAAACAAACGCGAATGGAGTTTCTCCCGCGGTTATTTTTGCAGTAGTTCTGTAGGCCCATAGTACTGCCGGTAGCTCGTCAGGCCAGTTTCCCTTGGCTTTTTCCAACCGTTTCTTTAAGTTGTTGACAATGATTTTGTTTGTTGACTCAGCTTTCCCATTAGCCACGGGGTGATATGGTGATGAAGTGATTCGTTTGATTTGCCAGCTTTCGAAGAATTATGTGATTTGTGAGCCTATTTATTGAGGGCCATTGTCACATACGATCTCCTTTGGTATTTCTAAGCGGCATATTATGTGTCGCCATATGAAGCTTTTCACTTCTTTTTCTCGCACCTGTTTAAAAGCATCTGCCTCCACCCATTTTGTGAAATAATTTGTTAATACGAGTAAGAATCGTACCTTTCCTTTAGCTGGGGGAATAGGCCCACTATATCCATTCCCCATTTCATGAATGGCCACGGTCACACCACTGAGTGGAGTAATTCTGTTGTTCGATGCATATTGTTATCATATCATTGGCATTTGTCGCATTTAGCTACGAAATTCTCAGCGTCTTCCTCCATATTAGGCCAATAATACCCTACTCTGATTAGGGGTTTGACTAAGAATCTTGCTCCTGCGTGATTCCCGCAATATCCCTCGTGTACTTCCTTCATCACGTACTCCATTTGATTGGGTCCAAGGCACTTTTCTAGGGGACCTCCAAACATTTTATGGTATAAAGTATCACGAACTAGGCAGTACCTTGCAGCTTTACGGCGAAGTGCTTGAGCTACTTTTTTATCTTCTGGTACGGTACCATTCTGTAAAAAGTTTACAATTTTGTTTCTCCAATCCCAGATTAAATTGTTAAATGTTATCTCATTTTTGTCCTGGTCGATTGTTGAATGAAATATGTGTATCACAATTGCATTGTCTTTATTTGTTACGTCGGTAACTGCTGCGAGGTTAGCTAATGCATCCGCTTCTGCATTTTCCTCCCTGGGTATTTGCATAACCTTCCATGACTAGAAATGTCTTACTAAGTCTCGTGCCTTTTCCAGAGATTGTTGCATCCGAGCCTCTCCAGCAGTATAAGTCCCATTCATCTGGTTTACCACTAGTTGAGAGTCTTTTTTTATCATGATCTGCTCGATTGAGAGTTCCCGTGCTAGTTCAAGTCCTGCAATGACATCTTCGTACTCTGCTTCATTGTTAGTTATGGGATAACATTTAATGGATTGTCGTATCTTTTAACCTGTAGGTGATATTAAAACAATGCCCAAGCCGGCTCCTTTGACATTAGAAGAGCCGTCAGTAAATAGAGTCCATATTCCTGGATTAGCTCTGTTGAAGATTTGTAATTCTTTTTCCACTTCAGAGATTATGCTAGTATTAAATTCAGCGACGAAATCAGCTTGAATTTGAGACTTTATTGCAGTCCTAGGCTGATATATTATGTCATGTTCGCTTAATTCTATTGCCTACTTAGCTAATCTCTCTGATAACTCTTGTTTATGCAAAATATTTATCCGTGGATATGAGGTCACAACAGTAATTGGGTGACATTGAAAGTACGGTCTTAACTTTCTAGCTGCCATGATTAGGGCTAAGGCTAATTTTTCTAGATGAGGATATCTAGTTTCAGCATCTAATAAAGACTTGCTTACATAATAAATTGGAGATTGTTTACCTTTTTCTTTTCTTACCAATACTTCACTTACGGCAATTTCTGCAACGGCAAGATAGACATACAGCCTTTCCCCCTCCTTTGGTTTAGGCAGCAGATGGGGTTTTGATAGATAGGCCTTCAGATCTTTGAGAGCATATTTGCATTCTTCAGTCCATTCGAACTGATTCTTCTTTTTTAGAACTGAAAAGAATTTAAAACTCTTCTCCGAAGACCTGGAGATAAATCTTCCTAAGGCTGCAATATTTCCAGTTAGTCTTTGAACTTCTTTTGTGTTCGTAAGTATATCAGGTATTTCATCAATAACTTTAATTTGAGCAAGATTTACTTCTATACCTCTATTTGATACCAGGAAACCCAAAAACTTACCTGATTCAACGCCGAAGGCGCATTTTTTTGGATTTAATTTCATGTTATACCTGCATAGGATTTCGAAGGTGATTGAAAGATGCTGGAAATGATCTTCTGCTTGTGTCGATTTCACCAGCATGTCATCAATTTATACTTCCATTATTTTCCCCAGATGTTCCTGGAACATCTTGGTCACTAGCCTTTGATATGTGGCTCCAGCATTTTTTAGGCCAAAAGACATGATTTTGTAACAATAAGTCCCCCTGTTTGTAATGAAGGAAGTTTTTTTCTCGTCCGAGGGATCTATTTTTACTTGATTATAACCAGAATATGTATCTAGAAAGCTTAAAAATTCATGACCTGCAATGGCATCAATCATTTGATTTATGTGCGGTAACGGAAATGAGTCTTTAGGGCATGCTTTATTCAGATCTATGTAATCTACGCATACTCTCCATTTAACATTCTTTTTGGGTACCATTACGGTATTAGCTAGCCAATTTGGATACTTTACCTCACGTATTGAACCAATTTTCAAGATTTTATGTATATCTTCATCGATTACTTGGTTCTTGAATGGTCCTTGCCTTCTTTTCTTTTTCTTGACAGGCACGAAGGATGAATCTTCATTTAGTTTATGAGTCATCACTTATGGAGGTATACCTGTCATATCTGAATGAGACCAAGTGAAACAATCTGCATTAGATTTTAAATATTCAATTAACTTACCTCTTTTCGTGGGGCTTAGCCTCGTGCCTATATGAACTTTTTGCTCAAGATCCTATTCGAACAGTGGGATAGCTTCGAGCTCCTCAGTGGTTGTTTTGATATGCTCGTCTTCTTCTGGCTCCTGAATGACATCGGGTCTGGAATCCATGTCCATATGTTTTGATGTTGCCTCTGTGGTGATTTGGTTCACCTTCTCGTGGCTATCTTCTTCCGTACCTGTTTGGGTGACTTCCTCGTCTTTCGATTCTTCCGCTACCTCTTTTTTGTTAGAGTGTACTACTGAATTTATATTCTTTGAGGTCTGTTGGTCGCCTCGAATCTGTTGAATTCCCTATTTGGAAGGGAATTTAATTACCTGATGTAAAGTAGATGGTATTGCTTCCATATCATGGATCCATGGTCTCCCCATGATTACATTGTAAGCCATATCAGTATCAATGACTTGGAATTTCGTATTTTTTATTACTCTTTCCGCATAGGTATTAAGCTCAATTTCTCTTTTTGTTATGACCGTAGAGTTGTCAAATCCAGATAAGGCTCGTGCTTTTGGGATTACTCGATCCTCCATTAGCATTTATTCCACAACTCTCAACAAAATGATAGTGATTGAGCTACCTGGATCAATCAACACTCTTTTTACGTTAGTTTCATGTATAAGTAGGGATATTACCAGTGCGTCGTTATGAGGAAGCAGCAGTCTGTTGACATCTGCGTCGTCGAATGATATATTGTTTGCTTCCATGGCTTCATGAATCTGCTTCCCATGTGTAATTGTGAATTTTGTTGTTCTTTTGCAAACTACTTCATTCACCTTTTCTCCTCCATGTATCACATTCACTGTTCTCTTTGGAGATGGTGGCTTTGGGGGCTTTTGCTTGTTCTTCATATATACATGTTTACCTTTTTCACTAAACAGTTTAGTTAGATAGCCCTGTCTTAATAATTGTTCTACCTCACCTTGCAATAACCTGCAATCTGATGTTCTGTGTCCATGATCGTTGTGGAATTCGCACCAAAAGTCCTGATTCCTTCTATTTGGATTCGATCTCATTTGTTTGGGCCATCTAACTTTATCGCCCATGTTTCTTAGTACTGTAATTAATTCAGAAGTAATTACATTGAAGTTGTAGTCTCCAACTCTTGCATTACCTCTATCCATCCCGATCCTTTCTGGATCTTGATGAGGATGAGCTCGTATCAATATTTGACGGTCTATATTCTGACCGTGTGTTTTCAAACTTGGAACGAGTTTCTTGTCCCGAAGGTCCCATATATGGATCGTACCTATTCTTACATGTTCTCTTGTCTGGTTCGGAGCGTCTAGAACTGGTTCGATCTTCAGCTTTTGACTGAGCAATGGTGTCTACTTCTATTCGTAACTTAGTGTTGTACCTGTTATAGACATCGTTCCATGTCGTGGCTGGGAATTCTCTCAAGCTTTCCTTGAGTCTTCTCGTGGCTTCTAAGCTTCTATCATTTAAATTGCTTGCAAACGCCATTGCTGCCCAATTGTCAGGTACCCTTGGTAGTAGCATTCTTTCTCGTTGAAACATGTCTACAAACTCACGGAGCAACTCCGCGTCCCCTTATTTTATTTTGAATATGTCTTCCATTCTTTTTTCGACTTTTTGTGCACCGGAATGTTCTTTCATAAAAGAATCTGCAAGCTCAGCAAAAGAGTCAATAGAATTTTCGGGTAGAAAAGAGTACCATGTTAGTGCTCCTTTGGTTAGTGTTTCTTCGAACTTTTTGATCAGTACTGATTCAATTTCTTGCTTAGTTAGATCGTTGCCTTTTACTCTTGTAGTAAAAGCAGTTACATGATCACGTGGATCGGTTGTCCCATCGTACTTGGGAATATCAGGCATTTTGAATTTCTTGGGAATAAGCAAAGGTGCAGCACTTGGTTTCCAAGGTTGTTGAGAATATCTATCAACGTCAATGCCCTTGATGACAGGTGGTACTCCAGGAATTTGCTCGATTCAGTCGTTTTGTTCCTTCACATGTTTCTGCAGGTTAGTAATAAAGATTGTAATTCCGTATTATTGGACATACTTGGTCTTGCTTCGAGGGACTCATTCGGAGTGTCTCTACTTCTCGAGTTTGCTAATCCGGATTGTGGATTTTCTACAGTCGCGGTGTTGTTAGGAGGAGGTGAAGGTGATGCGGCCGGTAGTCCCCTCATGAAATCTTGTAAGGCTTGAGTCACATATTCACCAACCATTTGTTTTACAGAATCTTGTTCTCCTGTTTGTTCGTTTCCATTGTGATTATTTTTTTGAGTCATAGATCTCTCTGGGGATTGTTCCCTTGAGCCTCGTGGGGATCCTGAAGGTGATGGAACTGGAGTTCCAATTCTCTGTTGGTTGTTGTCGTTGGCATTCAACATAATTCACATAATGTTGTTTGAGGAAAACCAGAGATTATCAGTTTCCCGGTAACTGAACCAATTTGTTTAACCAAAGTATTAGATTCTCTGTCAAAGCTATTTTAAGAAGAACACGGGTTTCTGATAACCAAAAGAATCTGGAAATAATTGTAAATAGATTTGTAAATAGAAAGCAATAAAGATGTGTCAAAGCAAGTATATTTCAATAGTGGTTCGAATGTGTCCTTACAAGTTATAGTTTACTTCCTTATATAGGGAATTTTCTAATATAACGTCTAATGTTTTCAGTGATTGAGCATTAATGACTAATAATGGCATTAATGTAACGTTACAATGATTAATCGTAACTGTTGCGTGAAGACTATGTAACGTTTGGCTCATTGATTGAAGATCTTCGAATCTGCCCTTTATTCTGTCTCGATTCATTTTGACTGTGTCTCTTCATCTCCTCAATTAGATTGAGATTCCTGTACCTAATTACTTCGTGTGTATGTTGTTCCGTTCCTCTTCGTCTCGTGCCTCTTTGTAAAGTCTTGTCCAGTTGTCATATTTCCATTGCTCCACAGGGACTGCTTAGTCATCACAATTAATACACGTGTGAAGCTTATTTTTACAAATACAAACACGCGGCATAGCAACTACAGGAACCGACGCCCACTCCCAAATCGAATGAAGTTAGCCCAAGGGTAGAAGCATCGGAATCTTATCAGGTGCCAAGGTATTTCCAAGTAGCAGAAGAGACAGATGCAACAAAATCCACAACGGAAGAGCACGAGCAAGTTGCATTGTTTGAAGAGTTCTTAGAAAAGAAATTTCACTTGGGGACAGGTCTGCACCCCGATCTCAGGTCCATCTTTATTATATTTCTTAAATTTATTGTCGATTGTTTTGCTTGGTCGCAAGCGTACATGACAGGTATCCCAATGGAGGTGGCTGTAAAAAATCTAAGCTTGGATCCCAACATGCATCTGGTAAGACAAAAGAAACGCCCTATTGTGGAGGCTAAGAACAAATTCATCAAATAAGAGGTAACTCGCTTACTCGATATCGGCTCAATCCGAGAGGTAAAGCATCCAAACTGGCTAGCTAATGTAGTAGTAGTTCCTAAGAAGAACAATAAATTTCACATGTGTGTAGATTTAAAGATTTGAATAAGGCGTGCCCGAAAGACTCGTTCACACTTCCAAACATCGACCAAATGATTGATGTTACAGGCGGGCACGATTTAATGAGTTTTCTCGATGCTTATTCCGGATACAGCAAAATTAAGATAAACCCGGATGATCAGGAAAAGACTTCGTTTATTACAAGTTTTGGTACATATTGCTATAATGTGATGCCCTTCGGGTTGAAGAATGCAAGAGCCACTTATCGGCGGCTCATAAACAAGATGTTTGAAAAACAAATAGGGAAAACTATGGAACTTTATATAGACAAAATGCCCGTTAAGTCTTTGAATGCAGGTGATCCCCTTAAGCATATGCAAGAAACTTTTGACATCCTAAGGAAGCACAACATGAAGCTTAACTCCGAGAAGTGCGCGTTCGAAGTCAGCTCCGCTACGTTCCTGGGATTTCTGGTATCACAAAGGGGGATCGAGGTAAACCCCGATACGATCAAGGCCATCAATGACATTCTGGATCAGCTGTCAAGCGTGCAAGAAGTCCAAAGACCCAAGGGGAGATTGGCCGCTTTGAGCAGATTCATTTCCCGGTCATCATAGAAATGCCACCGTTCCTTCATACTACTCAAAAAGAAAAATAACTTCGAATGGACCCTAGAGTGCCAGCAGGCTTTGAGAGATTTAAAAAGGTATTTGTCAAGCCCTTCATCACTTTCGAAATTGAAGGAAGGTGAAACATTGTTGGTATACCTCGTAGTCTAGGAAGTAGCGGTAATTGCAGTTTTCGTCCAAGAGGATGAAGGTACGCAATCTCCCATTTATTACGTTAGTAAAATTTTAACGGGAGTAGAAACTCACTACCCTCACTTGGAGAAGTTGGCCTTAGCTCTCATAGTCGCCGCTCGAAAGCTGAGGGCCTACTTCCAATGTCACCCAATAGCTGTGGTGACCACATTTCCCCCGCGGAATATCGTTCGCAAACCCAAGCTCTCAGGTAGGCTGGCCAAATGGTCCGTCGAAATGAGTGAATTCGACATAGAATATAAAGCAAGGACTGCGATTAAGTCACAAGTCTTGGTTAACTTTGTGGCCAATTTCAGTCCAGGATTGCTGCCTCTAGTAACCAAAGAGGCAGTCATGGTGTCAGAATCGACATCGGGAGTTTGGACCTTATTCATGGACGGAGCCTCCAATGTAAAAGGGTCCGGGCTTGGCATAGTATTATCGCCTTCGAGAGAAACCCTAAGGCAAGCCATCAGAACGGTCTCCTTAACGAACAATGAAGCAGAGTACGAGGCCTTGATTGTAGGACTTGAATTGACCCGGGGACTAGATTATGAGGTCATAGAAATCAAGTGCGACTCACAACTGGTGGTAAATCAGGTCTACGAGATCTTTGAAACCAAAGAAGAGCGCATGTAACAATACGTGGTGAAGGTTCAAGCTCTGCTGGCTCGATTTTGTGAGTGGTCGATTACTCACATCTCGAGGGAAGAAAATGCATAAGCGGATGAACTGGCCAACCTCACCTCGTCAACAGAAATGAAGGGATCAGAATCTGGGACGGTAGTACAACTGATGTGCTCGGTCCTGGATGTAGATAGCTATTACGAGGTAAAAGAGAGACACGTGGAACCTAAAACGGGGAATAGCTACCGAAGGCAATTTTTCCGCATGTCACGGAAAGAATAACGCTCATAAAGATGCAATAAATATTATTCGTCCGGTAGCATCTAATGAAGAATATTTCACAACATTTAGTACGCCGCCCCTTACAGAGAATTTATGCTCACTGTTACACCCTCTTCAATGGCCCTCATAATTTACATTAAAGGACATGATCCTAGGACCTTGTTCCCTAGGTGCAACTATAAATAGTAAGCTCAGTTATCATTGTAAGGGGGGCAACTTTCTTGGCAAACCTACGCTATAATCAATAAAAAGCTTTATACGATTTACTTTTCTGTTCTTTGTTTTTATCATTGTTGCACCCGGAAGCTCTACCCCTGAATCATTATTTTTTGTGATTTTATCTTCATTTCAAGGCTAAGTATTGTACATTTCTTTAATTATTTTATTATTTCAGGATCAAATTAATTCACTCGTCTAGAAACCACGTATAAATATATTGTATTATTTTACGGGAAAACAGTTTTGTGGCTCCGCCCCTATCCAAAGTAGTGATCTTTCTTTTCTTTTTTTGACAGGATGTCAACGTGTTTGATACAATATGGCTTTCCTTCAAGTTCAGAAAGTGAAAGATGCCCTCTCAAAAATACAATTAAACAAAATAGGTATGTTCTTTTGTCTCCAACTACTCCTTCTGCTCCATTATAGATGGTGATTTTATTTTACCCGTCCCTTAAAAAGTAATTAATAAGAACATTTTTTACTATAATATCCTTATTTATACCTTTAATCCTTCAATATACTAATCATTCTTCAATGAATATTCTCTTTTACTCAATATTTTTTACGTCAAGGACTATTAATGCTAAGGAAAAAGTGGAGAAAAATAATAAACTATACCTTGATTTTCTAAAAATGACAATTATTTTGGACCAGTTATATTTAATAACCACGACAACTAATATAGACCGGAAGGAGTACGAACTTAGAAAAAGAAGAAAACCGCACTCCATACTTTAAATGGTATAAAAGAAATTTATTTTTTAATTATACTGATAGAAAGTAACAGATACTCAATAGATAGTCGAGTGTGTACAAACTGGCTCGTACATCATAGTCATACGAATGACATTCTTCACCTAAGGCACATAATTACAGCCTCTCAAAATTCCTACAATTTACTATTTTGGGCTTCTTTTTATTGACCACCTCTTCCGTGTGTGGAGAAGGTTATATGTAAAAAGAAAAACAAAGTTTATCTCATTTCTTACCATTCCAGTCTTTTTCATGAAGGGAGAAAGTAGAAGACAAAGAGAGAACACAAGGAGTTGTCTAAGAAAGAATTTGTTTCCTCCTTTGGTGTGTGGTTCATATCTCTTTGTACGTGTAAGCTTGATCTTTTATGTGTCCATGTTACGTAGGGGTGTCAATGGAAATTTAAAAATTGATTAAATCTATCGAATCGTACTGTACTTAATCGATTTTTAGGTTTCTTTTAATAAAATCGTAGGTTTTTCTATAATTCTACAACTGTACCGATAATTAGAGTAAATTTTTTATTTTATGAAAATAAATCGAAAAAATACCAAACCGTATCGAATAAATTTACATATGAATTTTTTTTAATATATTAAGTTAAAAAATAATAAAGTACTAAATTTTTCCTTGGGTCTTGGAATTATGAAAATGGTTATAAGCCAACAAGTAATTAAGATCAAAATCCTAATTCCCAAACCTACTATGCTACTCCTATTGAAACTAAATTATTTCCAGCTTACAATTATGAATAGTAACTACAATGTATTGAATATGATTCCTTTCGTATTATTTAGATTTATCTATTTGAATATTTAATCTTTTATAGACTTTATTTTTGAGTCCCAACTTGATTAATATATTTCTACTTGTGTGATTTATCTTTTCTTTGTCTTGCGTAGTTTCTTTTACGCAGTGGTAGAATAGTTGATGGGTCTATATTATGGCCATCTTTCAAGTTTTCGTAAATTCATCATCATTTAAACAGTAAAAATGTCTAGAAAGTTTTGTTAAGTTCTATAAAAGTATGTATGTTATTGCATTCTACTTTTACTAGTGACTTTTACATGACATTTAGAAAAATACTGAAAATTAACCGAACCGTACCGATACCGAAGGGAAACCGACATGATTGGAACGATTTCAAAAGGTTTAATTTTGTTTATATATAAAGAATAACAAAAAAATTGGCATGGTACAGATTTTATAAAATAATCGACCGAACAGAACCATTGACACCCCTAATGTTATGATATTTCTAGAAATATAGAGCATGTCAATAAAGATAAAATGAAAAGCTAAAATTAAATAGTTTCAAATATATCTTAAAAAATATCATTCTTTTTCCTAAACTAACTAAATTGAAAGAAGTATTACCATATAAATTGAAATAAATGGAGCACTATTAATTATAAAAATTACTTAAAATTATCTTATAAATAATATAATGTGTAAATACTTTTTACGCCAAAAAATAAAATATTACTCTTGGCTGTTAAATGATGAGGGCAACAGGTAGTGGTTGTGGCTCATAACTCCTGCATTATCAGTTTCAAAATAATTGAATCTATTTCGACCACTGCATGTTTGTAAGGTCGTCAATGACATATTTTGGAATAAAAGGAATACTAATTATTTACTTGTTATAAAAAAAAATTAATACAGAATCACAAGCAAAAGCCAAACTGGAAAATCAAACAATGTGGAGATTGATTGGATGAATCAATAATAATATGCAAATATTATTTTTAGTCCGCAGTTAAAATTATTTATATCTGATAGTCATAAAAATGTACAAAGTTTACATATAATTTATATATAACATATACAAATATATATATTTATATAAAAAATATATATATTTCAGCTATTATTTCAGAACGGCTATACAGGGTCGCTTTTCTATCAATGATACTAAATATATGGTCGAAATTTGAGATTTTAAAATGTATGGAATATGTAGGAACAGCAAGGAGATCAATCGACGAATATTTGCAGCCATTTACGCATTGCACGACTCATATATACTATTCCAACTGTACTTATATAATGGTGTAAATTCAAATTTAATGTAATCTTAAGAACATATTATTAGTTTTTTCTTGGTTTCCTAGCTGATATTCGGTATTTGTGTTTGGGCTCGATTAAATTTCGATTCGTACTGAAAATTCTACATTATAGTGGAGGTAAAGTACTTTCTAATAAAGGCGACTTCATACTCAGGATTCGAATCTGAAATATTTTTGCTTAATGACGAATGAGTACTTACAACTAGGGGTGTTCAAACCGAACGTGAAAACCGCACCAAACCGAATAATCAAACCAAACCGATTAAAAAACCTGACTAGGTTAAGTTTGACTTGGTTTGGTATTGAGTAACAAAACCCGAACCAAACCGACACATAAATATATAATTTATATATATTTTTAAGACTTTATATTGAATTTTCTTTAAAAATATTGAAATATTTAGGATCCTCTCATGTGTTAACCTTGAAAGCGTACAATAACGAAAATTATTGTTAGACGATTAAGAAAATAATTATCATGTGTTACTAAAAAAATTCTCCCATTAAAATATTTTAATAGATCATATGTTTGTCAATTTTTTTCAATATTTACTAAACATATATTCACTTATCAAAACTTTATCTATAACTTTAACAAAGTAAGATTGGAATAATATTTATGTAAAAAAAAAAACCGAAAACCCGAAAAACCCGACGAAATCGGACCAATCCAAACCGATATAATTGATTTGGTTTAGTTTTGATAAAAATCGAACCAACCCGGTTCATGCACACCATTACTTATGACTCAACCACAACCCTTATTGGTATCGGCTCATATAAACTTCGAGAAGACTTAAAAGTGCACGATAATGAAAAATTCAACTTCTTAAGATTGATTTTAGAGATATACCATAAATAAAATAAAATAAAAGTTAATAATTTATTATAAATTATAATATTATAATTTTGTCAAGAGAAACAAGACTTCAGAAAAAAACAGTCAAAAATAGATCCTGAGATGCAGGAGGAGAATGCGTGTACACATGGGGACGGTGTTGTCCATGCTTGGACATGTCATGTTGTAGATTAATAATTAATTAAATCAGTTTAAAGTATTAATTTACTAATGAAATCCAGGAGCACGTCGCCGATATCTTTTGTACATTTCGTCAATCTTTTCTTTTTTTTATAAATTAACATATATTGATATCGGCGCGATAGGCGAACAACAATATCAAATTATAATTTGAGTTATTTGAATTATATGTAAATTATCTTAAAATTTAAATCTTTAAGATAATTTGTTTGCTTTTATTATATCTGTAACAATCCAAAATTTTGATTTTATTACTTGTATTTTATTTTATGGCCAATATTAAAGAACACTACTAAAAGTAGGGGAAAATTGACTGCCAAAACCGCTCGATGGTCGGTAATTGACGAAATCGACCGAAAAACCGATCGATTCGTGGCGGTCGGTATTGTACGGTCGATAGAGCTAACCGGCTGACTTTAATCAGTATTTTCTAACCGATTTCGGTCGATCAATTAAATTCCAGAAAATAAAAAATGGTTGGAAAAATCAACCGAAGTCGATCGGTATTTTAATTATGTAATTAAAAAATAAACCATCTAGGAATCGAACGGGTATGTATTGTGGCAGGATACTATTCAACCACTAAAACATTGGTGCATTTTGTTTTAAGACTGTCTTTTATTTCATTTATACTCTTTAATTGCATTTTTGCGCGAAAATAACCAACCGATCTATGTCTGTTTTATTAAAAAATAAAATTACCGACCGAATTCGGTCGATTTTTTAAAATGATCGGCCCAAAATAACCGACCGATTTCGGTGGTTCTTTTTTAATATTAATTTTAATTTATTCTAAATGAAAAACCAACCAAAGTCGGTCGGTTTCTTGAAAAAATAAATCGCGCGACGTAAATGATGTTTATTCTTTTGTCAACAAAAAAGTATTATTAAGTAAATAGAGGATTTCCTAATTCTATTATTTTATCTATAAAAATAGTATCGCGCATTTTTGCGCCAAAGAAAATCGATCGAATTGGTCAATTTCATAAAGAGAAAATTAAAAAATAAAATATTTTAAAAAACCGATCGATTTCGATCGATTTTTGGGCCAATTTATTGACAAATCGGAATTGATCGATCATCCGCGGTCAAATAATGTTGGGAAATACTTATAAGATCAATGTAAACAGACAAGATCATGATATCTTGAACTTTAATTCGTCTTTCTTCCAGGTGTATGAAGGTCATCTCCAGCAGTAAATCCTCCACTACTTTTTATTTGGTTTCTTACTGGGTGTCCCGGCAAATTAAGAGTCCGAAATTCATTTATGGTCTTTTTGGATAAGTATGATATAAATGAGTACAAAAAAAAAAGGTAATCATTTTATATATAGCGCTCTTTAAAAGAACGTTATATATGTATAATGTATTAAAGAATCGCGCTATGCTGGGCAGATATGATAATTATGTATAGCACGATTTATAACCGTGCTATATATGTATAGCGCAGTTGTATACCATGCTATACATAGATAAATGCCATAAATGAATCTAGAAGGTTATACTCTTGTGGACATGGTCCATCTACCACATAGCTTGCTCACATGCCATCAGGTGCTTTGAACATGTTGGTTTAGGGCCAACCAACTACGTTGATAAACAATATAGTGTTGCTGCTTACTTAAACATCTATAGTGGGCAGTTGCAGCCAGTAGGTGCTACGCATTATTGGCCACCAGAACCATTTAAAATGATGTGTAACAAGGACTATTTGCGTCGAATACAGGTGCAGAAGAGAACCCGTATACGGAACCGAAAGGATGTTAGCGATACCGTTTATGCGCGCAAATTTGGTATATGCTCGCAAACAGGACACGACCGTCGAAAATGTCCTTCGGCTAGTTTGGGTAGCGGTGGTAATCAAGCTCGTGGTGGGTGTTCTTCTAATGTGCCCTACTATCAATGAGTTTATGTTGTAATAAGTAGTTGTTTTGTTTATGTTGCAAGATGTATCAAATAAAATTATGTTTCCATTGTTGTTAAATCTTATTGATATTTAACATTTTCCAGTTGGGTAAATTAATGCATTTCTCCCTCTCGTTCATGTAATCAAAAATAGTATCGGATTAAAAAACGGAAAAAAATATGAATATATTTGATAAATATAGTTCAAAAATAGTTGAGTTAAAGGTAGATTTTTGAAAAAAATGTGAATAAATATAGCGCGGTAAAATACTACGTTATGTGAATATATATATATATATATATATATATATATATATATTCACATAACGTAGTATTTTACCGCGCTATATTTATTCACATTTTTTTCAAAAATCTACCTTTAACTCAACTATTTTTGAACTATATTTATCAAATATATTCATATTTTTTTCCGTTTTNGCCCGCCTGAGAAAAAGTTATTTTGTATTCGACATAATCTTTAACACGTAAAGCATAGCACGGTTAAATACGATGTTATGTGAATATATATAGCGCGGTTACATATTACGTTATGTGTGTTGTCTGATGAACTGAAAAGTTGCCCGCCTGAGAAAAAGTTATTTTGTCTCCGACAGAATTTTTAACACGCAAAGCATAGCGCGGTTAAATACTACGTTATGTGTGTTACCTTGCCTATAAATAACGGGTGCATTCTAGTTATTTTCTGCACTTAACATTAACCAATAGCAAAACTTTCCATAAAAGCAAGATTTGTTTTTACGCTTTAACAACTGTCTGAACGCCTTTATGTACCAAGGTGCGAGTGCAACAAAAAATGCATGATGAATGACTGTTGGGATGATGGTGAAGTTGGACGCCGCTACTGGATATTTGTGAACAAGTTTTATAGGGTTCCCGGCGAACCTTTTTGTAATTTTGAGGTATGGATTGATGAACCCTGTCATCAGGAATGCTACAAACGATCTTTGCAGTATCTTCATAATTTGACCTTAAAACAGTGGGAATATGAAAGAGAATATAAATGAGAAATTGCGGAGTTGAAGGTGTTGCAGCCAAACGTACACAAGTATACGCGGTCGTCAAGTAACAAAGTGACTAAAAGTCGGATGTCGAACCCACGAGGACTTGTGATTAACTATTAACTAAATTAGATTATCTTAATTATCTAAACAAGAATTAAACTCAAACGTAGTGATACAAAAATAATTAAACTGAAAAGAAAATAACTAATGAACTTTAAACAGAGAAAGAGCAAATTTTTATGTTATCAATGTTATGAAAACAATCTAGAGTTATGGGTTATCTAACATTCCTATTGTATTCTTCAATTGAATTGACTAACTAATTTAAACTAGTTTATTGGTTGACAGGGTTAATATTGCTCATAAGAATCTGTCAAGTTCTTACTTACATATTCAAGCTAACCTAACGCCTATATGTCTATGGAATTAGAACTAACAAGAACGCATTTATAATTTCTGTAAATTAACCAAGCAAGGCAATTAGGTGTATGTCTATCCTAAATGCGAATCTGTTCCCCAATGCCCAGGTTCAAGAACTTGTTCTACTCAATCCTATGTGCAATCCAGAATTTCCACTTTCGAGTTCAATTCTAGATTCGTAAATAGTATTCACTTGGTGATCAAGCATTTAAATAATTAAGCGCAAGATTGAATAAATAAACTAATACGATAAATTAAGAAATTAAAATCAATATTCGAATAACAATAGCCATGAAAGAACCACAACCCTAGAACATGAAGTTTAGCTCCACATAGATATGGTAGCAAAATAACAAATCATACAAAAAAACATAAAAATTACTAAGTTTAGTAGAAGAAAAGATGAAACCAGGCCTCCCGACGACTCTGTGCTTTCCTTAGGTCAAAAGTAGGTCAAGAAAAACGTTCTTCCCCTCTTCAAAATAGATTTAGTACCCTTTTTATACAAGTTGAGACAGTATAGAGCCGAAATAATATTGTCCCAAGTAAAACAAAAATCCCGTAATGAAGGTCCAGGCCAGAGCGTCGCGCTGGACCTGGCGCACAAAACAGTGAGCCTGCCGCCTAACTTTTGCATTCCTTACGTTCTTTTCTTTCTCAATTCTTTCTTTGTTTCTTACTTCATTTGTTCTTCTTTTTGTCTTCTTTTCATTTCTTTGTTGTCTTTCTTTAATTTGCTTTTCAAAATTGATCAACTCCATCATCAAATAATTACGACAAATAATTACGAGTCAATCATGTAATGTATAAAATATACATAAAATTTCTACTTTGTTTTTAATTTTGTCTTCACGTACCTACACATAAAATAACCTCAATTAAGCACAAATACAATATAATTTTGCATCAAAGCACCTAAATGTAAGGTAAGTAATGCACTAAAAATATATAATTATAGCCAAACATCAGAAGGAGAAACTGAAAGAGGCAGAATTGGAAAAAAATAAGCTGGAAGATAAATTAAAATGGTTGGAGCAGAAATTAATGGGCGGCAATGACTAAACAATGACATGTATGTATTGAGTGTACTACTTTATTTTTATATTTCTCGTGTCATATATTTAGTTGTACTGAATTTAAATTATGTTAAGTTGCTGTGTTTGTGTTTGTGTTGTAGTATTAAAATAAAGAAGGAACGAGGAAATAAAAACATAATGCGCATATTATGTAAACATAAAAATTGTTGTTATTATTTACATAAAATACAAAAAAAAAAAAAAAATGTGTCACACTTCCTATGTGCTTCAACGCAGTCGCTGGCCTAAGGCGCATCCCTTCCTGCCCGGCTACGCTATCAGGATCATACTCATCACGTTGCCTCTATATAGCACGATGCGTTGCAGCATGATCATCAGTGGTGCTGGCAGGATCGGTAGAAGGGATCGTCGGTCCCGTAAAAACCTACAGAAGAATAAGTCAGCTCAGTATAGGAAAGTATATATTAAGTCACAACAATTTAAATTGTCTTACCATAGTCTCGTCGGGCTCCTGAATATAATCATCCGTCGCAGTCATGTCAACATCGCACGAAAGGGCCTCCGTGACGGGTGGGATGAAGCCATAATAAGAAAATTAATAAAGTTACGGAAAATAAATGAGAAAAGTAAAAACAAATTTAAATTTAATACTAATAAAATCATACATGCGCCTATGATGATGAGCCATAACTCCGCCGCCGCCCACTATCCAAATCTCGGATCGGCCGATCCTCAGCAACGGTCGATGGATCCAGTAAGGTCCGTGCCCGTGATCACTAATGGACCTGACGGAGTCACCTGCGAAGTCCCTGAAGTGAGCTGCATCCCAAGGCTGTATGACGACATGCTGTTGGGATACTCGTCCGGCTCATGTAGGTCACCCGGCAGATTAACAACAACATCATCAACAGGGGGCCCAACGCCCCCTTGCTGGGGACCACCTCCTCTCCGCCCACCACGACCCCGTGCGGCAGCCCTGCATCGTGGGGCACCCCCACCTCAAAGGGCAACTCTGCCTCGTGGGGCACCCCCACTTCGTGCGACACCCCTGCCTCGTTGGTACTGCTTTGGCGCCACATAAGTAGGGTCGTGTCCCAAGCGATGATCCTCTCGATCTCGTTGCAGTTTCCGGGCAGCCACCTCTGCAAACTGTTGGTCATAATCGTGCAAAGCGGCCACTCCCTCGCCGACATGTTGTTGCATCCGCAATCCCATCTGGTAGACTATATGTAGGCCAATAGCCTGCACAACGTATAAAATATAAACTACAAATATTGCACTAAGTTACAATTATATAATTAATAATAATAGAAAACTTACTAGGGCCTCGTGTCGCCCGGCATGTGGAACGTACCGACCGCCAACTTGATGAATGGGATTACCGACAAAAAGTCGGGGTAACGCAGAGGTACCATGGCATATAGAGCTGAATAGTCTCCGTCTGGATCTATGAAGGGAGGGGGGGGAGAATCAGGTCAGCTCGTCGGTCCCAAGTATGGACCTGTGCCTCTAGCCATGCTACATATGCGTCGCCCACCCTGGAACGATCATCCCGCTGATAATGTGTAGCCTCCCATGTAGGCCCCCTCGGAATATACTATGGACGGCCAAATTGTCGAAGTACCCGCTCCGTGGCATGATGCTCCACAATATCGAGGCACATAAGCGGGACGGAAGTGCTCCAAATCAGTCGGTCGGCCGAGCAATAATCGGGCAGGCCACTTATCAAGTCGTCGATGTATGGCGTCCAGATGAACTATCAAATAACAACAAAAAGGGTAAGTATGCGCAACACATGTGAAGCTATACCAAGTATGTTTAGGTACACATTTACCTATGTGCCCTCCAGCATATCCAACACATCCCTGCAAAGTGGGAGATTATGACGAGCATCGTAGTCTCGTACATATCCACGCCGTAGAACCTACCTCCTAGCTAGAGGGAGTAACGGAGGTGGTACATTCGGAGGTAATGGTGGTAGAGGTGGCTGCAACTGCATAAACCACTCCCAAGCCCAAACCTAACATACAAAGTTGACGTAAAGTTTAAAATAAAATTTAACTATATAGAATTGGAAGGAATGGACAAAGTATTCGAATATGTTGTCACCTGTAGAAGCGTAAAAAATCCACATATGTCATATTGGGTGTCGATGCTCGCTCGGTACAGATGCCTGTACATGTAGGCGAGAACACCAGCACCCCAGCTGTACAGGGGTAAATCATCTAGCAGATGAAGATGATGAAGAAATCGCAAGCTGACTAGGTTCCCCGAAGTGTTCGGGAACAAGACCCCCCAAACAGAAGGAGGAGCAGCAACCTCGTATATCGGTGAATATGGAGATCATTTGTCTCGCCGGTGATGTCGGGGTGCAATATCTCCAAATGTTGTCTAATAGTTGTCAAACTCATGCGACTAGCCCCTAAGTGTGTAGTCTCATCCTGTGGCCTGAAACCAGTGAGATGCTGCAGCATGTCCAAATACTGCCCACGCGTCATCTCTCTCATAGCCTGAGGCAGTACAACGGGCAGTCCATCAACAAGCATCTCTCTCGTATCCCATATTGATATCCGCGCGATACGCGAACAACAATATCAAATTATAATTTGAGTTATTTGAATTATATGTAAATTATCTTAAAATTTAAATGTCACAACCCCAAATCTAAACTAGTCGTGATGGCGCCTATCGTGGAACTAGGCCAGCCAAATTAACACTCAAAACGTAAAGATTCTTTCATTTATATCATAATTAGAATGGTAATCCATATAGGTTTCGTTTAATCATTTTTAAGCAGATAAAGCTACACCGAATAGTAAATACAACCCCTAGATCCCAGAGTCACTGGTCATGAGCATCTAAAGAAAATATACAAGTCTGGAAGAAATTAAACACTATAATACTAAGCAGGAGTAAGTAGGGATGCGGACCCGTGCAACTACCTCGCAAATCTTCGAGAAGTCTCTGGAACAGATGGATAGCTCACTCTGCCCTAACACCTAGATCTGCACACAAGGTGCAGGGAGTAATGTGAGTACGCCAACTCAGTAGTAATGAAAATAAATCAGGTCTGAGCAGTAAGAAACACATAAATCAAATCATCATTTCACAATAAGCACAGTTTTTCTTTCCAACGGTGTATACGTTAAATCATCACGCTTAAAAAAAAGCCAATTCAATATATAAAAAATCCTTTGAAAAGTGTAATTTCCCACAATTTCAGAAAAATGCCAAAGAAGTTTAGTGTAAAAATGATATGAATCATAAGTAGCCGCTCGGGCAAAAACATAAATAACAAACCGCCCCTCGGGCATAACATCACTCAGAATCAGTCCCTCAACATGCCTCACAATCACTCATAATCAGCCCCTTGGGCAACCTCACAGCCACTCATGCCTCCCAATCACTCGTCACTCGGCACTCGACACTCGCACTCAGTAGGTACCTGCGCTCACTGGGGGCGTACAGACTCCGGAGGGGCTTCTACAGTCCAAGCGCTAATACCAATCCATCTCGTGGCATCAATCACTCTGGCACTCGGCCTATCAATAACATGATGCGGCGTGCAGCCCGATCCAATATCATATCCTCACAATTAGGCACTCGGCCTCACTCAGTCACCATAAACAGTATGACATACTGCGGCGCGCAGCGCGATCCCATAATATCCTCACAACATAGGCCCTCGGCCTCACTCAGTCAGAAAGCTCTCAAAAAGCCGCTCGGGCTATCAGTAAAACGGGGTACTCGACCCAAAATATCATTTTAAATCACAAAATAATGTAAATAAAACTGAGTTTTGAAATCAGTTAAACATAATATGACTGAGTGTAAATCATGAATCAACACAATGAGGAATGATAGTAAATAGCCCTCAATTGGTCCATACAGGTCGGCACCAGGCCCCAAACATGGTGTACCACCCAAAAATACAGTAAGTCTTAAAACACAATTTATCAAATGATTTAGAAATAATTACGCAACTCATAGTTGCCACGGGAAGGACCAAGTCCAAATCCCCAATCAGTGTGCGCCACACACTCGTCATCTCGCATGTGCGCAACTCCAAAAATAGTGATACAATGCATAGTCTGGGGTTTCATACCCTCATGACAAGATTTACAGACATTACTTACCTCAAACCGGTCCGAAAATTACTCTGTGATACTCTTGGCCCTCGAATCGGCTCCCAAATGCTCCGGGCCTATCAAAATCAGATTAATAACATCAAAATATGCTAGGGAGACGAAACCCACTAAAAGAATTATCACGTTTAGGCACATATCCCGAAATTGGCCAAACCCGACCCCCGGTCCCACGTCTCGGAATTCAATAAAAGTCACAAAACTGGAATCCTCATCGTCCCACAATTCTATACATACCAAGAAGATCAAAATCGGACCACAATTGACTCTTCAATTACTCAATCAAAGTCTCTAATTATCCAAACCCTAACCCCCAATTTACACACTGATTTTTTCCTTAATTTCACCCTATTTCAGTCCGAAAATCACATAGAAACGAGTTTTAGGTTCAAATATCTTACCTCAATAAAGTTCTCTTGATTTCCTCCTTCAAAACCCTCTCCCAAAGCTTAATCTCGGATGAAAATATTAAAGAAATGGCTCAAAATCGTGAAGGATGGAATTTATACTCTCCTGGTCAGTGGTTCCGCACCTACGGTTACTTACGCGCACCTGCAGTCCCAGGTGCGCACCCGCGTACTTGACTTAAGTCAACAAAAATCGCAATTGTGGCCTTCTTCCGCACTTGCGCTTCCGCAGGTGCAGCCAATCTCTCGCACCTGCGACCATTCCCCGGCTGGCCAAAATCCGCACATGCGTGCCCTTTTCCGCACCTGCAGAGACCGCACCTGCACTCAAACCTCCGCATGTGCGGCCACACCAGATGGGCAGCACTAGCAGAACTTCAGCTGCATTTTTCCCACTTCAAAGCCCCCGAGGGATATCCGAATTCAACCCGAGCTCCTCGGGACCCCAACCAAAAATACAAACAAGTTCCAAAATGATCACCCAGACTTAGTCTAACCCTCGGAACACCCAAAATAACATCGAAACTCCAATTCAACCCATGATTCAAGCCTAAGATTCCTAAAACTTCCTAAAATCACCAACTATGCCGAAACCAACCAAAACACATTCGAATGACCTGAAAATTTGCACACACGTCCAAAATGACACTACATGCTCCAACTTCCGGAATTCCATTCCGACCCCGATAGCCTATTTTCCCACTGCCGACCGGGAATCGCCAAAAACTCAATTTCGCCAATTCAAGCCTAATTCTACACCGGACATCAAAACCACATTCCGAACACATCCTAAGTCCCAAATCACCTGACGAATCTATCCGAGCCATAAAATCTACATTCCGAGATCGTTTACCAAATAGTCAACTTCTGGTTGACTTTTTCCACTATTAAGTCAATTCAAGAGATTAAGTGTCTTATTTCTCACCACGGCCACTCCGAACTCGAGACAACCAACCCAACAAAACACACAAGAGTTGAACCACACAAAATAAAGCAGAAATAGAGGAAACAAGGCAAAACTCTCGGATTAACCGACCGAGTCGTTACATTAAACCTTTCAGATAATTTGTTTGCTTTTGTTATATCTGTAACAATCCAAGATCTTGATTTTATTACTTGCATTTTATTGTGTGGTCAATATTAAAGAACACTACTAAAAAAACGACCGCCAAAACCGACCGATGTTGGTCGGTAATTGGCGAAAATCGGCCGAAAATCGACCGATTCGTGGCGATCGGTAATCGTAATGTCGGTAGAGCTAACTGACCGACTTTGGTCGGTATTTTTCGACTGATTTCGGCTGGTCAATTAAATTCCAAAAAAGAAAAAATTACCAAAAAAATCGACCGAAGTCGGTCGATATTTTAATAATGTAATTAAAAAATGCATCATCTAGGAATCGAACTAGAGTCTGTACTGTGGCAAGATACTATTCTACCACTAAATCATTGGTGCATTTTATTTTAAGACCGCCTTTTATTTCATTTATATTCTTTAATTGAATTTTTGCGCGAAAATATTCGATCGACGTCGTCGGTTTTATTAGAAAATAAAATTACCGATCGAATTCTGTCAGTTTTTTTAAATGACCGGCCAAATTAACCAACCGATTTCGATTAATTTTTTTAATATTAATTTTAATTTATTTTAAATGAAAAATCAACCAAAGTTGGTCGATTTCGTGAGTGAAAAAAAATTCAGGACGCAAAAAAATAGTATCCCGCATTTTTGCGCTAAAGAAAACCGACTAAAGTTGGTTGGTTTCGTTAAAAAAAATTATAAAATAAAATACTTTGAAAAACTGACGGACTTGGGTCCATTTTTCGGCTGGTTTTTTTGATCGACCGAAATCGACCGGTCGACCGCGGTCAAGTAATGTTGTGAAATACTTATAATTAGGGGTGTACATGGATCGGGTTGGTTCGGTTTTTATCAAACCAAAACCAAACCAATTATATCAGTTTGGATTGGTTCGGTTTTGTCGGGTTTTTCGAGTTTTCAGATTTTTTTGTTACATGAATATTATTCCAATCTTATTTTGTTAAAGTTATAGATAAAGTTTTTATAAGTGAATATATGTTTAGTAAATATTGAAAAAATTGACAAACATATGATCTATTAAGATATTCTAATGGGAGAATTTTTTTAGTAACACATGATAGTTATTTTCTTAGTCGTATAACAATAATTTCGTTAATGTACGTTTTTGAGGTTAACACATGAGAGGATCCCAAATATTTTAAAATATTTTAAAGAAAATTAAATATAAAGTCTTAAAATATATGTACAAAAATTATATATTTATATGTCGGTTTGTTCGAATTTCTTTTACTCAACAGCAAACCAAGTCAAACCAACTTAGTCGGATTTTTAAATCGATTTGATTTGATTTTTTGATTTGGTACAATTTTCTGATTCGGTTTGAACACCCTACTTGTAAGATTAATGTAAACAAACAAGATCATGATATCTTGAACTCCATCACGTCTTTCTTCCAGGTGTATGAAGGTCATCTCCAGCAGTAAATCCTCCACTACTTTTTATTTGATTTCTTACTTGGTGTCCAGGCATATTGAGGCCCCAACTTATCCGAATATGCACAGTGTAACGCCCATTATAATAAAAAAATGCTCTTTAATAGATTTTTTTTCATACCCAAAAATCAAATTCGAAACAGGTGCAGATGTACGTAAAGCGAAGCGGTGTCACGCGACTCCGCTTCATCAATTTTTATTATTAAATATATCTATCGATGATGTGAAAAAACGAATAAGTAAGAAGAAATACCACCACTTAACATAAATTGTCTCCTGGCGCATTAGTTACGTGACTAATTTTACTCTAAGAAGTCAGTGGTTTAAATATTTGAGAGAGTTTTTACGATTAAAATTGTGATTAAGTTGAATTAAACTTGGGACCTTTACTAACTTAAAAATCAATAAAATTAATGGACTAAAGCTATCTAGTGTCAAAGTTATTTATTTTTTATTTTCTATAAACTTTGATACCGCTTACAAAAATTCTTGTGTATACGTAATTCGTATTATTCAGCTCAATAAAAAGAATAAGGGAAGTTAAGATCCAAAATACTGGAAGCAAATGAAAATTACTAGATGAATCTATTCTATCATACTAGATTCCATTCCGAATAAGTTAAAGTATGTTATATGAATCTCAGACCATGTCCCTAATCTACAATATATTTAAAAATAAAATTTAAACTCTTTTTGTGAACTTTTGGGAAACTTCTAGAAAGAAAAAAAAATATTTTTATGTTTTTTTTACAAAGTAAAGACGAGTATGAACAATTGCTTCTTTTCTTTTATATTTTTATTTTTAATTGTGAGTGGTGATTTTTCAACCACACAAATTATTCACCAAATGAAACTAAAGCCAAGATTTCATTGACGAATGGGGAGAAGTTTTACTAACACAATTATTCTACATGAAGTCTAATAACTTATATAAATTCTCAAAGACAGCATTCCAGATATAATATATATAATAACCTATATATGTGAAAAACTCGTTTTGTTCTTCTGTCGCTTCTCCATACTCTTAAAGTAAACGTTTTGTTTTACTTTTGTCTGAATGGAGTCTATTTAACATTTTTTTTATAAATTTTTGTTATTATGATCAAATTATGAATAGAGTATACTTATTATTATTTTTAATATTATTAACTTGTTCAACTAATTTCGATAGAATTTGCATGAATTTAATTGCTTAATTTATATATAAGACATAATTAGTGATAGTAGAAACGGGTTTTCTTTAATAAATTTTATGTGTAATTCTTGATAAATTAAATATTTAAAACAACTGAGGGTATTTTAGTAATCTTATCAATTACAGTACAGTACGATACAGCCAAACTATACAACAAAATATTATTTAACAATAACAAACAATACAATCTATCCAGACATTGTATTTACAAAACGATACGATCAATACAATACAGTACAATACGATACATTATAAAACGACGGGAAATAGTGATCCAAACAAAGTGTAAGGAAGGTGTGGTCCTTGTGGATATTATGTACTGATATTTTGTAAAATATAGTATTTTATTTTATTTTATTTTTTTAAGGAAAAAACGAAAAACACGAAGAAGAAAAAGAGTGGAGGGAAAAAACTCGAAAGCAGATATTTATATACAAAATATATTACGCGGAAAAAAGGGCTTTGCCTTAGACCAAATCTTAGGCTCGTGATTCTCGTGGTAAGACCGTGACAATTTTTTTTTAAATCAATTGCTAAAGAAATATATATTTTTTTTAAAGAAGAGAACTTGACACATAAATCTTATAAATTATCAAAAATATTCTTGTCAATACGATATTTGTTTTGGTTCTTACTTAAATTATATTGTATCATATCGTAAAATATGTCATTACGTAACGACGAAATGTGCCAATTTATGTGACGACCAATTTGGAGTGGTTGCGTCGTTATCTTGTCTTTTTCTCTCATCTCACCCTTCATTATTATTATTAAATAATTTTATTTTATCTTTATCCTACGTTTTTATATAATAAATTTATCCCGTAAATCATTAAAAAAAAATTATACTATTGCAATTTTATTCTTCATATTGGAGGTGCGTGATATCATGAAACAACAAAAAACGATACAATCTATACAAATATTATATTCATCAAATGATACAATACAATATAATACAATATGATACACTATAAAACGACGTGTAACAACCATACAAACAAGCTGTAAACGTATACTCCCTCATTACCATTTATATCATTATATTTATGGTATTGATTGGACATGACGTAAGTAACGAAAAATTGACTATAAAAACTCATCATTAAGGTAAAATGAGAAGTTTAAATTAAAATTATCTTTAAATGTAAATAGTATATCATTCTTTTTTAATCAAATTAATATAAAAATGGTGTCACGTAAAATATAACAGAGGGAGTATCTCAGTACTATTGAAATTAAAATTTTAAATATTAAGAGTTTCTAAAAAAGGAAAAACGTTAATTTCTTCAAACCAACAAAAATATGGTGTCAAACAAATTGAGGTATAGAGACGTATGAATAAGACAGAAAGGAATATTATTGTTTTATTAAAGATTAAATAAACTATTAATTTCTTAATCATTTAAAAGGTTAGCCGAAAAGTATTAATCCAAGAATTAAACCAAGATTTGGAAAGAGCAAGCAACCCACGTGCTACGCATTATGCTTCCTATCTTCAGATGTCAAATGTCAACCACCCATGTTCCCATCCTTATTCGAAAAGAAGAAAAAAACTTTTTCTTTATTAAAATGTTACACCAATCATTATTGTCATTATTATTGGGGCCAGAGCTAGAGTTATAGTCATTTTGGCCAAGCTGAAAAAATCACCTTATTTTGAAAAGTTTTTTTTATTTTAAAAGTACTTTTCTTAAAAGTACTTTTGGTGAGAAACAGTTTGTGTTTAGCTAATTAATTTGGAAAAATATTTCTGAGCAATTATTATTGTTTGGCCAAACTTAAAAAACAGCTCCTAAGTGTATTTTTCTCAAAAGTGCTTTTCAAAAAAAATGTTTATGGAGAGAAACTACTTTTTTCTGTTTCTACGTTTCCTCAAAAGCACTTTTTTCCTTTCATAAGCTTGGCCAAACACCTTAATTTTAGAAGGAAAAAAAAGCACTTTTGACCCAAAGAAAAAAGCTTGGCCAAACATGTTATTAATAAGTACACATTCAGATAAATTTAGTAGTTTTACTTTAAAAAAAATTATTAAATATGTATAAATATTTAATTACGAATACAATAACGAAAATGAGTTATAAATGTTAGTAATATGTATTTGCAAAACAATTCTGGAGAAAATAAAATAATATAAACAGAAATATAAATGAAATAATAAAACCAATTCGAGCCCACTGAATTCATTTCCTTAAGGAATTTAATCCCCTCCTAGTACCCAAGGTTATGGATTATTTCCTCCCAGGATAGAACGAATAACACACTGGCGTAGTGGTACTTCAAACCCCAGTGTTTCAGCGAACACAAAGTTCGGGAGCAAATCACACTTACTGTTTCTTTCTTTGAAGTTAAAAATATGCAGAAGGAAGGAGGAGAACTCATAAATTAGTATGTAAAATCTGAGAGAATAGACTTGTATTTATAGCCAAAGTTGGGATGAAATCTGAAGAGGTGCAACTCTTCATAATGGCTATTTTTACAAAACGGCGATAGAATAAATGTCATGACATAATTGGCTATTTACTCAACAATAAAGAAGGAAAATTGAAGGGTAGTTAATTTTCTGTTACAAAAACAGAAAATTGAATATTGGATAACTCAAATGAATTTAATATTAATATTTATTTTAATATTAATATTTTGTTATTAAACTAAATATTTAATAACATTTCTGTTAATATTAACTATAACAAATAAATTTGGTCCCAAAAAATTAATCAATCAATCGATCATTTGACCAAATCTAAATCCAAATCCAAATCCAAATCCCAAATCCAAACTGAAGCCGAAGCCGAGCAGAGCTGAGCGAGCGAGCGAGCGACGACGACGCGAGGCTTGCCTTCTTCTCAACTCTTTATGAGCAAGAAGAAGAGAAATTGATTATATACCCATCAAAAACCTTTTCCTCTTCCAATGTGGGACAATCAAGGAGGGAACCTCAAATATGACTCAAATATTTTATTTTCCTCTCTATTTCCCATTCACTCTATTTTAAGCTATTAATGCTTAAAACCCCAATAATCCCCCACATGAATGGGGAATGGCTATATCACGGAAGTATGCATGAAAAACTGTGTGATTCGCAAGCAAGGATTAATTGCATCTGGATAAGTAGGTTTCCCTTTGAACTTTCCGTAGTGAACTTATGTCATGTCAGATATACTCGATCAATCGGTAGATTTGATATCTTTGAACCGTCGAAATTTGGTGTATACCTAGACAACCACAAGTCACACAACCAACCCTAAACTGTCTTTGGTTCTCATTGTTGTGTTCGTTTCAACCATGAACACCGCCTGGTTTCATAAGTGCATAGAGAATTGGCCTTGCAAAATTCTCCTTGAAGCGGCTAACACTTCACACTTACATAGGTGATTCCTAAACGTGTCATCCCGTAGATACACTATTTGATATACCCCGTATCAAATTTAGAAATCATTAAAAAGCCTTAATGCTTTATCCTTGATACTGAACATTGTCTCATCACGAGAATGGAACAAATAATTTAGTTGACAATGTTGAACCGTCATTAATGACTTTGTTTGATCTCCTTGAACCTAGATCTTGGGATCTCCAGTCTTCTAGGTAGAGTTACCGCCACTATGACTTGTTCTAGGCCATAGTCCAATTCTCCTTGATGATTTCTCAACTACCTCTCTAGTTAGGACTTTTGTAAGTGGATCCGACACATTATCACTTGACTTTACATAGTCAATCGTGATAATTCCTCTAGAGAGTAATTGCCTAACGGTTTTATATTTTCGTCGTATATGACGAGATTTACCGTTATACATAACGCTCCCATTCCTTCCAATTGCTGCTTGACTATCGCAATGTATGCATATTGGTGCCAACGGTTTGGGCCATATTGGAATATCTTTCAAGAAATTCTGGATCCATTCAGCTTCTTCACCGGCTTTATCTAAGGCTATGAACTCAGCCTCCATTGTAGAGCGGGCAATACAAGTTTGTTTGGACGACTTCCAAGATACCGCTCCTCCACCAATAGTGAATATATATCCACTTGTGGACTTGGAATCAGTTGATCCGGTGATCCAGTTTGCATCACAGTATCCCTCAATGACTGCAGGATATTTACTATAGTGCAAGGCAAAGTCCTGGGTATGTACTAAATACCCCAAAACTCGTTTCATGGCTATCCAATGATATTGACATGTTGCTCGTATATCGACTCAATTTACTTATTGCACAAGCTATATCTTGTCGTGTACAATTCATGATGTACATTAAGCAACCCAACACACGAGCATAATCCAATTGTGATATGATTTGGCCTTTGTTCTTTGCTAATGCAAGATTCATGTCAATTGGAGTCTTTGCAACTTTAAAGCCCAAGTGCTTGAATTTTTCAAGTACTGTCTTAATATAATGAGATTGTGACAATGCCAGACCTTGAGAAGTCTTATGGATCTTAATTCCCAGAATTAAATCAGCAACTCCCAAGTCTTTCATATCAAACTTGCCAGTTAGCATGCGCTTAGTCGCATTTATGTTGGCAATGTCATTACTCATTATCAGCATATCATCCACATATAAGCAAACAATGACTATGTGATTTGGAGCATTTTTAATGTACACACATTTATCACACTCATTTATTTTAAAACCATTTGACAACATTGTTTGGTCAAATTTCGCATGCCATTGTTTGGGTGCTTGTTTTAGTCCGTAAAGGGACTTAACAAGTCTACATACCTTCTTTTCTTTACCTGGAACCACAAACCCTTCAGGTTGTTCCATGTAAATTTCTTCCTCCAACTCTCCATTTAAGAAGGCCGTCTTAACATCCATTTGATGAATTTCAAGACCATAAACCGCAGCTAACGCTACTAACGTTCGTATGGACGTAATTCTTGTAACTGGAGAATATGTATCGAAATAGTCAAGACTTTATCGTTGTCTATACCTTTTGACCACAAGTCTTGCCTTAAATTTGTCAATAGTGCCATCATCTTTCATTTTCCTCTTAAAGATCCATTTAGAACCCAACGGTTTATTTCCAGGAGGAAGATCAACCAATTCCCATGTATGGTTGTTCAATATGGATTCTATTTCACTATTGACTGCCTCTTTCCAAAATAATGATTCTGAAGAAGACATAGCTTCTTTAAATGTTTGAGGCTCATTTTCCAATAAGAAAGTCCCAAAATCTGGTCCAAATGAAGTAGACGTTCTTTGACATTTACTATGTCTTGGATCCTCCTGATTAAGTGTACTTTCTTTTGTTTCTTCCCGAGATCGTTTAGATCCTTCACCAATCGACTCACATTCCTTTTTATACGGATATATATTTTCAAAGAACTCAGCATTATTCGATTCTATAATCGTATTTTTATGAATGTCGGGATTTTCTGATTTATGAACCAGAAATCGATATGTTTTACTATTAGTCGCTAGGGGTGTGCATTCGAATCGGTTTATCGATAAATCGAATCGATTATTTGTTATCGGTTTATCAATTTATCAATTTCAAAATTTTCCTTATCGATTTCGATTTCGATTTTTTCCTATTCGATTATCGGTTTATCAATAAAACGATAAGATATACTAAAAAGACAAATATACCCTTATTCTATAATACCCTTTCCTTTACCCTAAGTCCCTAACCCTATTATTTTCTATACCCATTCTTCAAAGAAGCATTGTTGCTGCTGCGACATGTCCCCTCGATGTTGCTAAGACTAGAAGGTAGATTGAGGTGTTTGTTTTTCGTCTAAATCCTCATTTCCATAATACTGATATTTAGATTTGTCCACTTGTCCAAGCATCATTTCTGGTCGATGGTTTGCTTATCCATCTCTTTTTTTCTTATTTATTACAGAGGAATCCTGTCAGGGCATTGACAATGACGACAAGGTAAACTCTACTGGAGATTTGGAGGTACAAGTTTTTGAGAATATGTGAAATGAACTATTTCCACGTAAAATAACGTACAAACTGCATATATTAAAGCCATAAAGTAGTTGCTAAACGTGCTATTGGAAAAACTAACATGACATAAGTTTGTATGCTGTTAATTGAACAAAACACTAGAACATGCTAGTCAGAAAAGCATTTTGTTTGTCTTCTTAGCGTTCCACTGCAAACATAGCTAATGGCCACTAAGAGCTTTTATCTATCAATACTCTTTTATGGATTTAGGGTTCCGTAACATGCTTTTCTGACATCTAATTAACGCCATTTTATTCCTCAACTACAGTAGGAATATTCAATAAGAAATTTTCTTATTGGTGTAATCGATAACCGAATCGATAAGCCCCAAAAATCGATAAATAGAAATCAAAAAAATCGAAACGTTATTGAAACGATAATGATAAGCATATGTAAAAATCGATAATCGATAAGTAATTATCGATAAGGGTCAAAATCGAATCGATAAATCGAATGCACACCCCTATTAGTCGCATATCCTATGGCACACAAGTCATCAACATCATCATGCTTTTCAACCATGTTTGCTTGACCCTTTTTCTTGTCTTTCTTCGAAGCACGACACTCCGTAGATTTGTGTCCGGTTTTGCCACATAGTTGTAGCAATTTCCACTGAACCGCTTTTTGCTTGGGTTGTATTTCGGTCCAGAAGCCTTCTTCCTCTTTTTTTTCTCTTCAACAATATTTGCTCCCATTATTGTTGAGTTTCCAAGGCCTCTCTTGTCAGCAGCTTTATTGTCCTCTTCGATTCTCAACCGAACAATGAGATCCTCAAGGGACATCTCCTTGCGTTTGTGTTTCAAATAATTTTTGAAGTCCTTCCACAACGCAGGTAAATTCTCAATCATCGCTGCTACTTGGAATGCTTCATTGATGACAAGACCTTCAATGAAAATTTTGTTAGTAAACATAATAAAATTAATACTACCAACATTAGTATTAATTCAACTTATACCTTCAGCAAGGAGATCGTTAATAATCACTTGCAATTCCTGGACTTGGGTAATAACAGGCTTGCTATCTACCATTTTGTAGTCCAAAAACTTTGCAGCAACGAAATTTTTCAACCCGGCATCTTCAATTATATATTTCTTTTCAAGCGGAATCCACAGTTCTTTTGACGTTTCCACGCCACTGTAGACGTTATACAAAGCATCCTCCAGCCCGGTTAGAATATAATTCTTGCACAAAAAATCTGAATGCTTCCACGCCTCAATCACGAGAAGGCGTTCAGTCTCTAGAGTTCCATCTGACAGCACAGGAACATCTTGCTTGATGAACTTCTGGAGACTTAGAGTAGTCAAGTAGAAGAACATCTTTTGCTGCCAACGCTTGAAATCAATCCCAGAAAATTTTACGCGTTTCTCAACCGGTGCCAATGCTGCCGGTGTTGTTCGGCTCGTTGAGGCATTGGCAGTTACCATCGGAACAGCTTGGTTTCCGTTGTCATTCGTCGTTTCTGTAAAAGAATGACACAAACGTTAAAATCACGTCGATATTTAATATATAATAGAGTACAAAACCACAAAGGTTTTACTCTCCAGAAACAGTGAATATAACACAAATACAGAAACAATAGTAAATTCCTTAAGCTTGTTAGTAATCTGTATTTGCAAAACAATTCTGGAGAAAATAAATAACCTAAATAGAAATATAAATGGAATAATAAAACCAATTCGAGCCCGCTGAATTCACAGTGTTTCCTTAAGGAATTTAATCCCCTCTTAGTACCCAAGGTTATGGATTATTTCCTCCCAGGATAGAACGAATAACACACTGGCGTAGTGGTACTTCAAACCCCAGTGTTTCAGCGAACACAAAGTTCGGTAGCAAATCACACTTACTTGCTTTCTTTGAAGATGAANGGAGAACTCAGAAATTAGTATGTAAAATCTGAGAGAATGAACTTGTATTTATAGCCAAAGTTGGGCTGAAATCTGAAGAGGTGCAACTCTTCAGAATGGCTATTTTTGCAAAACGTGCATAGAATAAATGCCATGACATAATGGGCTATTTACTCAACAATAAAGAGGGAAAATTGAAGGTTAGTTAAATTTCTGTTACAAAAATAGAAAGTTGAATATTGGATAACTGAAATGGATTTAATATTAATATATTGTTATTAAACCAAATATTTAGTAACATTTCTGTTAATATTTACTATTAACAAATAAATTTGGTCCAAAAAACAAATAAATTTGAATTAATCAATCAATCGATCATTTGACCAAATTCGAAGTCGAGCCGAGCGACGACGACGACGACAACGCGAGGCTTGCCTTCTTCTCAACTCTTTATGAGCTAGAAGAAGAGCAATTGCTTATATAACCATCAAAAACCTTTTCATCTTCCAATGTGGGACAATCAAGAAGGAAACCTCAAATATTACTCAAATATTTTATTTTTCCATTTATTTCCCATTCACCTTATTTTAAGCTATTAATGCTTAAAATCCCAACAATAAATTCAGTCAAAAGTTCAAAGTCCGATAAACTTCAAATCATCGGTCCCCTTAGAAAAATTCCTGTGGATAAAAGTTTAACTATCTAAGCCTAAGTGCTAGCTTTGCCTTCACTATACATCTGCAATCAACTTCTGTGATTACCAATCTAGTGTGTAGCCTAGAGATATGCGGATTCAGTATTTATATTTAGGGTGTGTTTGGTATAACGGAAAATATTTTTCGTGGAAAATATTTTCTTGGAAAACAAGTAGTAATCATATTCATTTTCTGTTGTTTGGTACGCAAATTAAGAAAAATATTTTCTCAAGAATATTTATAAATAATTTTGATACAAGAAATATGAAACCATAAACTTTCGAATCCATAACTTTCTTAACCCATAAATTTCATAAACTTCTGAACCGCAAAACTTTAGAAACCGCGAAATTTCGAACCTGTAAACTTCGAAACACATAAACCTCTGAACTCATAACTTTGGAACTTGTAAAATTTCGAACATGTAAATCGAAAGATGATAAAAGTAAAACTGAAAATATATAAAATAAAAAAAATTGGGGGGGGGGGG
>ML255866.1:125262-295511 GCA_005239495.1 Nicotiana undulata
AAAAAAAAAAAGTAAAAAAAAATGTGCGGGGGTGGGTGGTGACGGAAAAAAAATATTTTTTGAGAGAGGGCATGGGGTGGGATTAGGTGGGTTGGCCATGGGTGTTGGGGTGTGGGGTAGGTTGGTGAGGGTATGGAATAGAGTGGGAAGCTTGAGAAGGAGTTTTGGAAAATGTTTTCCCTTCTCTTGATAAGGAAAATGAGTTGATAAGGAAAATGTTTTCCAAAACATTTAAGCCAACCAAACATGGAAAAATTGGAAAACATTTTCCGGAAAATATTTTCCTTAATACCAAACACACCCTTAATGCGTATAATATTTATGATTTTTAGAATTGAACTTATTATTGTTAAAATTATAGGTTCAATTATACTCCCTCCGGTCCACAAAAAGTGATTTTTTGGCTTTTTTCTTGTGGTCCAAAATAAGTGATTTTTTCATATTTCAAGAATGAGTTAATGTCAAGCCCCGAACCTGGGCCTGGACGTAACACGACACTCGTTGCCTAACTACATGTGACCGAGCGAATCAACTGGCTGGCTGAATCAACATGTGATATCATAACATACTGAATGCGGAAGATAAACTAACAATGCTGATATACTAAAAGTCTAGATGATATAAATCAAAGTGCGGACATACTAATACAATTCTGAAACATATTTGTAGCCAACATAGCTTAATATAAAAAGCCCGCAACTCTGTCTAGTTGTTACTCTAGTATATGAAGCCTCTAATGAAGTACTGAAAACACTGACTGTCTGAAAATATTGAAGACTGTAAGGTAATGATAATGCCCCGAAAGAAATAGGGATCACCAAATAACTGGTACGAGAATCCTAGTGCTCTGAATCGTCAACCTGTAAATCATTACCTGCATCGTGAGATACAGGCCCCGGGCAAAAGGGACGTCAGTACATTTGAATTGCACTGGTATGTAAAGCAACTGAAAGAAAGAATTATAAATGCTGATAAGTGAGAATTGATAATTGATAAATGAAATGATAACTAATAATTGATATTGAACAAAGGAAGTAAGGATATGAAGACTCCCTCTTCAGAATGATGAACAACTTGTTTATCTGAATAAGCTACGGCCTCAGGCCCAATATATATGTGCACAAGCTACGGCCTCGGGCCCAAGTATACGTATTTATAGCTATGGCCTCAGGCCCAAAAATGCATAAAGCATAAACTACGGGCTCAGGCCCAAACATGCATAAAGCATAAACTACAGCCTCAGGCCCAAGTATGCATAAAGCATATAATCTACGGCCTCAGGCCCAAATACAGGTGTTCAACATTCAGGAGGAACTGAGAATCATACTGAAATATATGATGCTGAAATACTGAACCATATTGAGTTACATGATACTTGAATGCTGAATAGAGCTAGAATGAGACATGTATTCATGAACAGATTATGAAAATTGAAACTTTAACTGTTTATGACATGCTGAGTACTCTAGACTGAGACTCATGGGCATCAGACCCAAGTCTATACTGATTACGCACTAATTTCACAACGTTCAAAATGAAAGTCATAGACGAGTTACGAAACTAGAGAATAGAAGTTCTGCAACTATTCAAGGAACTAGGCTTAACTATATTTATGATGCAATTAGTAACGTGGTAAAAGAAACATAGTGTAGGGAGAATCATTAACATTCTCAAACATAGAGAGTTAGCCTCACATACCTTAACTTCCTGCTCTTGAGCGTAATACAACGTTTGTGAACCCTTTCAACTTTAATCTATAGCAATACAAGTCAAAGGGATTTCATATTAGTTATGATACTCATGTTTTGGTAACTTAAGCCTTTTACTCAAACACTTGGTGAGAATAAAGCTTCATAGTCCTTATTCATGGTGTCTCTACACCCGATAACCCATTCTCTTGCTCCTAGATAAATTCTAAAGTCTCAAATGATTATAATCAACATTATTCTTTATCACCCATAAGGTAAACAACCCCCTTAACCAATAATCAACAATCAACACACAAAACCTATAACCGTTCATGCTTTTCTATCAAACTCATCAACTCATATCTCATGAACTAGGGTCTATAATCATTAAACCAATGCTATAATCAATTAGAGGGTGAAGACATTACCTCTTTGAAGTTCAATCCCCCTTGAATTCGAGTTCTAGAGTTCCTTCTCTCAACAATGATGTCCCAATCGAATATCTAATGATATGGAGGGTTTACCCATGTTAATAAGATGTTGGAAAATTAAAATTAATTTAGAATCACCATTACAACTTACCTTGGGTGGTGGAGGGACCCTTAAGAAGTTAGGTTTTTGAGAGCTCCCCTTTCTAGAGCAAGTTTTAATGTTTTGGGGTTGTGGGGGATGAAGTAGCGGTTTAAAATGACCCCCCCAAGTGCGGCCACCGTGCACCTGAAGTCCTGACCGCGCACCTGACCGCGCAGCCGCGCACGGGGCACGCACCTAGACGCGCATATTGCACATTATTCTGTAAAACGCACATAACCTTTTACACAGAGATCCATTTGGGATCCACAATATACCGTTGGAAATCTATTTCAAAGGCCTACAACTTTTATCTTTTGAGATTTCCCAAATTCCTTACATATTTGCACTAAACCTTGCTGGAAGATGTACCTTCTGTAAACTTAGTCGATTTTGTCGAATCTTATGCACCTCACTTTCCATCTTGATTTTGAAACAACTATTTTCACCCATACTCATACCGATAGGACTATATATGTCTAAAATATCAATTTAATACCCATTTAACATACCCACACCTAATCCAAATGTACAGGGTGTTACAATTAATTATTGTTTTCCTATGTTGCCCTTGGAGTAAATAATATTGGAGTATGTGTCAGTAGTGTTTATGTGAAGAGATAATAAAGGTTAATATGGTCAATTTCATTGCTAATTAATGTTAAAAGGTGAATTTCTTAATATGTGTAAAAACAACCAAAAAATCACTTATTTTGGACCGGATGGAGTAATACTTATTGAGATTTTGATAGGTTTTTACGTATAAATCTATGTGTTGGTGGTAAATAAGTGTTACACGTGAAATTATATTTAGCCGACAAAGCATGATACGTGGAACATTGGGGGAATGACAACTAGCATATTTCATTAATGAGGCACGGAAGATGCGAAGCAAACACCCACGAGACAATAAAGGACCAACGTTCGAGCCTAAGCAATTGTTGAAGAGGCATGAGCGGAATGAATCGAGACTGGAAAGAAGAAAGATTCACGAATCCAAAATTAATGAGCAAAGGGAATCAGAATCGTTACGAAGTGCTTATAGTCAGTTACGATTATCAATCATAACGGGCAATTACTACCATTAATGCTCATAATGAGCTCGTAATAAATAAGACGAAACACTATATTTGTATACTCCTATATAAGGAGACAGAATCTCGGTTGTAAGGACAAGTTCCAAGTGCTATCAATAGACATTTACGTTCTCTTGCTTATTTAGTGAAATCTACTATTCTCTCTCTTTTAGCTAATTTTTACCATTGTTATTTCCTTTCAAGCGAATTATTGAGAAAGTAAGGATTTATTTGGTTATTAGTAACCCGATTTCTTCTAAATTAGACTTTGACTAAAAAATTTATTTTTTATTTAATCAGTCTATACTTCGTATTGAAAATTATATGTTTAATTGAACCGTAGCTAAAAACCTACTTCCGTCCCTGAGCCTAAAGACACTAGAGACAAATTAAAAAAAGAATCCTTGTATATTGCTTTCATTTTAAATATTAATGTTGTTCTATCTTGATGGCTTGATCAAAGAAAGAATCTATGAATCAAAACAGCTTTTACAACTACAAAAACAAAAATATCCATATCTATAAGATTTTTGAAAATGTAATTAAAATATTTTTTCAATCTTAAACTAATAAATGTTGGTTAATTTAGAAACATTTTTTTCCAAATTATTTTGTGAATGTATCTTCTAGAAGTAAACAATAACTGAAGTCAGAACTCAATGTGGGGGTTATTTCAATGCAATTATTTTCTAAAGATTCCTTTCATTTTGCACTTTTAACCTTTTTTCAAATTTTTAATCATCTGATATTCGAAATTTACTATTTTTATCAATTCAAATGTTTATTGCATAGCAAATTTAAGGGAAACACTTTTCCACTAAAAGAACTAGATTTTTATTGAGAAGTATCGAAATATAAAGAAATAAATATACGAGAAAGCCAGGAAGATTCAAAATATATATAAAGAAATTAATTATTCTCAAATGGAAGTCAATTGACGCCCTTTCGACACGGGTGGCTCGGCCGGTGATGTTTTCTAACAAACAAAATTTCATTTTTTTAAGAATTCAAATTCAAAAACTCCGATAAAAAGTGAAAAATATATTTCATTTCTACTATTAGAAATTGGGCAAAAACCGACCAAGGCCGACTGATTAACTTTGGTCGGTCAATAAATCGGCCAAAATAGCGACCAAAGTTGGTTGGTTTTTCAAAATATTTTATTTTAATTTTTTTTTACTAAAACGATCAACTTTAGTCGGTAATTTTATTTTTAATAAAACTGACCAACTTTGGCCGGTTATTTTCGTGTGAAAAATATAATTAAAGAGTATAAGTCTATTATCCAGGGTAACGAGAAGATCGACAAAGATGTCGCGCATCACATCGGAGCGGGATGGATGAAGTGGAGTCTCGCTTCCGGTGTTTGTGTGATAGGAATGTGCCACTAAGACTTAAGGGTAAGTTTTATCGAGTGGTGGTTCGACCGGCTCTGCTGTATGAGGCTGAGTGTTGGCCAGTCAAGAACTCCCACGTGCAGAAGATGAGAGTAGCAGAGATGAGGATGTTGAGATGGATGTGTGGGTGTACCAGGAGAGATATGATTAAGAATGAAGCTATCCGGGACAGAGTGGGAGTAGCCTCTGTGGAGGATAAGATGTAGAGTCGAGGTTGAGATGGTTCGGACATGTTAAGAGAAGAAGCATTGATGCTCATACTAGGAGGTGTGAGAGGTTGGCTATGGAGAGTTGGAGAAGAGGTCGAGGTAGGCCTAAGAAGTACTAGGGATAGGTGATTAGGCAGGACATGGCGCTGCTTCAGCTCACTGAGGACATGACCCTTGATAGGAGGGTGTGGAGGTCGAGGACTAAGGTAGAAGGTTAGTAGGTCGTGTATAGTTGTTCACCGAAAGTCTTAGTAGCATGCATGTCCCTTCATATACTTAGATTTTTATTACGTTATGTGGTTTTATTCGCCTCAGGTATTGTATTACCTGTTGCTATTATTTGGTACTACTTATCCTTTATCTCTCCCTTTTTCTTTTCTCTTTCATCTTCCTTCCTTCCTTGCTTTCCTCTTCTTCTTCTTGCCCTTTCTGAGCTCAGGGTCTGTTGGAAACAGCCTCTCTACCTGCATTAGGTAGGGGTAAGGTATGCGTACAGACTACCCTCCCCAGACCCCACATGTTGGAATCAAACTGGGTTTGTTGTTGTTGTTGTTGTTGTTGTTGTATAAATCAAATAAAAGACTGTCTTGAAACAAAATGCACCAATGGTCTAGTGGTAGAATAGTATCCTGCCACAGTACAGACCCCGGTTCAATTCCCAGATGGTGAATCTTTTGATTACCTAATTAAAATACCGACCAACTTTGGTCGGGTCTTTTTTTTTGCAATTTTTTTTTAATTTAATTGACCGACCAAAGTTGGTCGGTAATTTTCGACCAATTTTGGTCGGTATACCTTTTCGACCTCTAAAATATCGTCCACATAAATAATCGCGTTTTGAACGGTTATTAGCTACTATCAATCAAAATTAATCGAATTTTACCGAATTTCTAATAATGTTCGTCACATTACACTCTCCTAAATGTGGTAGGTCTACTTTTTAGTTACACATTCTAAACGTGAAAGGTTAATTCTGAAGAAGTCAGTGTTCAGTACACGCGTATGTTTGGTAAGAGAACCAACCCGGAAAAGGAATTAGAAAGAAAGAGGAAAAAGAGAAGAAAAAGAAAAGAAAAAAAAGAAGGCAAAAATAGGAGTAAAATAAGATGACCTCGCATATGAACACACTAAAATGTAGGAAATTTTACTTCATGTAACAACGGTATATACCCTATTTATTATAAATAAAAATTATTTTAAAATATTATTTTTTATAGCTATTTTTTATATTTTATAGCGAAATAAGTATTTATGGTATATACTACCATTGAGGCATGAAATAAGACTTGAAATATGCTATTTACGTTTTTCCTCTCTCTTAGATAGTTGGACATACCTATTTATATGGTGATTGTCGTTATTGTATTAATGGATACATTGCGTGTATACATGCGCGTACAGCCGGATTGCCCTGATTTTAGACGTTTTTTACTATTGTATTCATGAATACATCAGCGCTATGTAATACATGCGCGTACAACTGGACTGTCCTTATTTTATCATTCTTCTAATTTTATCCACGTAGCTAATCCTTATATTATTGTCCAAAAAATTCAAAGTAGATAAAGAACACCAAGATTTTAGTTTACATTGGATAAAGATAATCCTTAATTTTATATCGGATTAGAATCCTAAATCCTTTAATCAAAACGGCGCTTAAGAAGTCAAACATTATACGGAATTATTAATTCAACACATAAAATACTCGGCGGCAATCAATGAATTTCATATATTCCTCAAAAAAGAAAAAGAAAATAGAAAATTAATTAATTAATAAACAAGATAGGTCCAGACAACCCGCAAGAGTTGCGGTTGAGCGTTAAATACTCCTTCATCCTTAATCAGAAATCTTAAATCTGAGCCTTAAATATAGAATCGCCTTTGTTAGGAAATGGTTTACCCCAAACGTAGGATTTTCCCGCACAAACTCAAATTTAGTCGGGCCCTAATAGGGGTACCAAATATTAGGTGGGAGACCACTCAATATAGAACTTTCTAGCACAAATTCATATTTAGGCCCCAATGGGATTTGGAAATTCATCTAATATGGGACTTCCTGGCACATATTCAGATTTAGTCGGGCCCCAATAAGGTTCCAGACATTGGGCGGGAGACCACTCAATATATGACTTTTCTGCGCACATTCGGATTTAATTGAAGGGTACTGAACATCAGGTCGAAAATTAACCCTCTAAAATGGGATTTTCTTGCGCAGATTAAGATTTAGTCGGATCCCAATAGGGTACCAGACATTTGATAGGAAACCATCTAATGTGAGACTTTTATAAGTAAATTCGGATATAATCGAGTCCTAATACAGATACAGAACACCGAACGAAAAAACAAGAAAGAAAGAGGATAGGTCATCGAGACAAATAAAAGCCACGGGCCCCACTTTTATTATTACTCCACTTGTATATAAACACCAAACCAAACAGAGGAAAAAGGGATCAAAGAAACACGAAACCTGCTCATCTTCTCTTCTCTTCCACTCCATATATATCTGTACAAAAACAGATTACAGCAACAAAAAAAAAAAAGAAAGTTCAAATAGGGGAATGGTAATAGTACAGCAGCAAGAGGAGGAAATAAGGCAAAGTGGAGGAAAAAAGGGAATGCGATTAGGGAAATACGAAGTTGGAAAAACTTTAGGAGAAGGGAATTTTGGGAAAGTGAAATACGCTAAACATATTGATTCAGGTCAATCTTTTGCTATTAAGATTCTGGATAAGGATCGGATTATTGACCTTAGGTCTACTGATCAGGTTTGTCTGATTTTCTTTTGCTTATTTTGTGTTTTATTCAAATTCATCTATTTCAAGAGTAACTGAAACGTAGATCTTCTTCTTTTCATTACCGAATCCGCTCTAGACTTTGAAGTTTATGAGTTCTGAATTCATTTTGTTATTGCGTTCGTCCGAATCGGTAGCTAATGGGTTGAGCTCAAACTAGGTACAATCAATGAATATATGTTACTCTTACGGTCCAAAGTAAGTGATTTATTGGTCTTTTTTTGTGTGGTTCAAAATGAGTGATTTTTTCAGATTTAAAGAATAAATTAATTATTTTTTTCCTACGTTGCTCTTGAAGTAAATAATGTTGGAGTATGTGTTTATGTGAAGAGATATTAAAGGTTAATATGGTCAATTTCGTTACTAATTAATGTTAAGGTGAATTTCTTAATAGATGTGAAAACAACAACAAAAATCACTTAATTTGGACCGGAGGGAGTAAAAGCTAATAATAATACTTCTTTGTAAATGTCGCGCCTTTTCGGAACTAATTTTTATGTTATATTATAATATACGTTCACTATAACAGTACTTCGCTACAACATCCAAAGAAATTCGGAACAAACGAGGTTGTTATACGAAATTTTGAATGTATTTTAATTTTATAAAAATTAAATTTAAACTCGTAATTTTAAAAGTACCTTGAAAGGCTTAAAAGTTAAATCCATCTATTTTAAATCATAAAGTGTGTATTTGATATAAAAAAATGAGAAAATGAGTCATCTTTCTGTCTTCGTGGATAAGTCCATTTGAAGTAGTTTTTAATTTGGAGAGTTTTGGATAGTGAGATAATTTCTTACGAGGAAAACAGTTTTTCTTCCTACCAAACACACCCTTAATTACTCGGAGGTTAGCCATTTGGTGTGCATTCTCATCTTCCACTATATTTCCAACCAAATCCTCTCCACCAAAATGGTTAATGATTAGCTAATTTAGGGTGATAAGGAATAATTTATTTCGGGACTAAATTTAAAAAGAATTTATCTCTTGCTTGAGAGAAAACTGTGATATAATTAATTCCGGAATTAATTATTCCACGATTATAGTATTTTTATCCCCGTGAAACAACTAATTCCGAGTTAACATCTTTCCAACCAAACGACCCCTTAGTGGTTCAAAATTCTCTAATCAGACAATTGAGGAGTCCAAATTGACGACAGCTGAACAATCAAAATTGTACAATTTCAATTCAATTGTCTAAGTTTAAATCTTATGAGTCAATCATTTATCGTTTGATCGAACTTTTCTTACTTTCGTGGTATGTTGCTCGGATATTTTGAATATGTACTATTTTTAATATATCTGATACGGGTGCAGTCAGGATCCAACTTTATGGGTTCTAAATTTTAAAACGATAATTTTTGTGCTAATAATCGCGTCCTAAATTAATATTTGTAAATATTATTAAGCTTTTTAACACAAATAACTGGATTTGGTCGAACGCGTATCGAGCTTCTACCTTCGCCGCATGATACTGCACATTTTGAGGAGTCCACGCAGCACAGTTTCCGTGCTAACTATCAATAAGCTTATATATGTTTAATGTGTAATATTGCAGATAAAGAGGGAGATTGGAACATTAAAACTACTCAAACATCCTAACGTGGTCAGATTATACGAGGTACATATGTCATATCTTTTTTTCCTTTTTTAACACTAGTTGAACTTGTCTTTTCTGTTTTCCTGTCTGTTCTTTTGCCTTCTTTCAAGTAACTCCGAATATTTTTCTTATTATAATATATTATCTTTTGAACCAAAAAAAATTCGAATATACCCAAATTTAGATATTGAAAAGACACAAATTGTATTTTTGTATAGATAAATTAGCTCCACCGAGAGATTCGGTATATAAAGTTAATCATAACTACTATTTACATATAGTCCTTTTTGTTATTCATAACAATGAGTATAATATAATTCATCTTTGCTTCAAACAAAGTCTGCACGTCTTAAAGATCCATTTCTTTCTTTCTCTATTTTCTTGTCTTTTTTTAAACGATACCACAGTGCATAAAATATTTCGCATTTATACAGACTCCGGAAAAAAGTCGCACGCCAAAGGGTGTGATGTAGACAGTCTACTCTAATGCAAGCATTAGTGACTGCTTCTACGGCTCGAACCCGTCCTATATAAGTTACACGGAAACAACTTTACCGTTGATAATTCATTATTTTGGTAGGTGGAAAATAATTGGGGAGCCATTTCCACTCTCCACATAATTAAGATTTTTTCAACTGTACAAACAAATATGAGGACTCTTTAGTCCATAACCACAAGTGTCAAATCATTGAATTTTGTGGTTGTATATTGCATATGGATGGGACCCAGTTTTGTCTGGGACCACACTTAGTCATTGGATCTAGCCAATGACATTAAAAAACTTAGGTGACAAACACTGTTTTGTTTTTTTCTTGGACTTATAGTGTACCAATAGGAAATAGTTTCTTGCTGGTAAAAGTGTAAGTTTTCTCTGCCGTGGTAGACCAAAATTTCATGATCTCAGTTCAAATCATGAAATAACTACTCAATGTAATTAAATTAGGTTCCTATCAAAAATAGTTTTTCTTCCTTGGAAAACTTGGACAAGATGCAATGTCTGTGACGATTTCATGTTGCTTGTCAAGTGCGTCTCATTGTGTCGGAAATGACAAGGACAATAATAACAACAGCAAGAACAACGGTGTCAAGTGATTAACAATAAGAATAGCGACAGTAACAACAACAACAACAACAACAACAACAAAAAAAATTGTTTGTTATTATTATTAACCAAATGTTTAGATGTTACCAAAAATTTGACATTTAAAAGACTGCATGGGGAATGTTGTTGAGCCCAAACAATTGGCATAGAAGTGTTACTTATTACTCCTTCCGTTTCAATTTATACGTCTGTTTGACTGCATATAGACTTTAAAAAAAGTAAAGAAGACTTTTAATTCTTGTGGATTTAAAATAAAGGTGAGCGTAATGTACTTAGATACCGTTGAATCTTGTGTTTTAAACTAAAGATGAATGTCATGTACCAAGATACCCTTGAATCGTGTGGTATTAAATATGGTATGTGGGATGTTGGAGTTAAAGAGTTGCTAAATATTGAAAGAAGCGTTCTTTTTGGAACAAACTAAAAAAGAAGTAAGACACATAAATTGAAATAGAGGGTGTATTAGTTCCACGAATAATTTAGTAGTAACACAATACACAATTTAAGTCTGTGTATTAGTAACACAGACTTATTAATCACCGGTTAAGATTTAGTATTTCATGTTGTTTGTAATATATGGCCAAACTTCATTTTGAATTTCATATACTATCTTTGTATTTATAGTACGTAGTTGCTTTTTGTATCTGTTACCTTGTACTGAGTTCATATTAGTATTTTACTATGATGCATTTCTGACATGGAAGTATAACTAATCAGGTTTTAGCGAGCAAAAGCAAGATTTATATGGTGCTGGAATACGTGAATGGTGGTGAATTATTTGACAGAATCGTAAGCAACTTTGGCGATAAACTTGTGTTTCTGCATATTAACGTGATTTTAACCTTGACTGTAATCCTTATTCATAGGTGTCGAAAGGAAAACTCAAAGAGGCACAAGGTAGAAAACTCTTCCAACAATTGATTGACGGTGTTAGTTACTGTCACGAAAAAGGTGTCTTCCACAGAGACCTCAAGGTAAATAATTATATAGTGTAGCACACAAACATTATAAGTTGTCGCGCGTTCTGTCAAATAACATTTGCTATTTTTGAAATGCAGCTAGAAAACGTACTCATTGATTCAAAAGGGAACATAAAAATAACGGACTTTGGGCTCAGTGCTTTACCCCAACATTTTAGGGTATGGAATATCATCTTCTCTTTGTCGAATATATGAACTCTTTTCCTCAAACTTAACGAGCTTTCTTGCTTAACTATAGGACGATGGTTTGTTGCATACAACTTGCGGCAGTCCCAACTATGTTGCCCCTGAAATTCTTTCTAACAGAGGATATGATGGCGCGGCATCAGATACCTGGTCGTGTGGTGTCATCTTATATGTCATTCTCACCGGTTATTTACCATTTGACGATAGAAATCTTGCAGTACTTTATCAAAAGGTAAGACGCCTTCTTCTTTTCCCTTTTAATCTTTTTTCTGTGTAGAGCTCATTTATATGTCATTTTCTGGAGCTAATACTATTAATATTATTTGGAGGGACATTAATCAGATAGTTAAGGGGGATGTTCATATACCAAAATGGCTATCCGCGGGAGCAAAGAACCTCATAAAGAGGATTCTTGATCCCAACCCACATACTCGTATAACGATGGAAGAAATCAAAGAAGATAAATGGTTCAAAGAAGACTATACTCCTGTAAATCCCGACGAAGAAGACTTGGAAGGTGATCACGCATCAACTGATAATCAAGTCTTATCAGTACAAGAAGCAGTATGAACTTTAGACCCTTGACTAATTGGTTTATGTCTAGCATTTTAATCCTTTTATCATTAATGACTGATTGGTTTTTTAAATCCTCGGCACAGCCACTTGATGCGCAAAGAGATCCAGAATCACCTTGTGTGCTAAATGCTTTCGAGCTAATAGGGATGTCATCATGTCTGGATCTTTCTGGATTTTTCGAGAAAGAGGTAAGTCTACTTTTATTTATTTTTTACCATATTATGTGACGAACAAATATTTAAACCTAGACTTATTTCTTATTTGAATTATTCTTAGGATGTTTCTGAGAGGAAGATCAGATTTACGTCCAGTCTCTCTCCAAAACAGTTGCAGGAGCGGATTGAGAATATGGTAACACAAATAGGATTTCACGTCCAGAAAAAAAATGGAAGGGTTAGTATCAATGTCGGTGTATCTACCTGTATTTGAGTAGTTCCATGCTATGTTTCTCGGACTCTCCAAAAATGTGGCCGGATACGTGTTGGATCCTCCAAAAGTAGTGCATTTTTGAAGGATCCGATACGGGTGCGGCTACATTTTGGAGATTCCGCACAACATAGGTTCCATGTAATCCAAAAAAGATTCAGACATGCACTAGTAATACATCTCGTTTAACATTTGTGTCTGCGCATATATTTTCAGTTGAAAGTGATGCAAGACCACAAAAGCCAAAAGAGCGCGGCTAATCTCTCAGTAGTTGCTGAGGTAAATGACGAAAACAGTATTCTACTCTCCTTAATATCCATTGCAAAAAGAGAAAAAGAACCATAATTATTCCAATGCATAATTTGCAGGTTTTTGAGATTAGCCCATCGTTGTATGTTGTAGAGTTACGAAAGTCTTCAGGGGATTCGACAGTATATAGACAGGTATATCTCAAACATCCTCGTCTACACTATTGCAACCAGCGACGGAACCAGTATTTTCACTAAGAGGGGTCAAAATATAAAATAAATCCACGAAGAAGCCAAGGGGTATCAGTATGTAGTATATATACATATCCGATGAAAGGGTGTCGGTTGACGCCTCTTGAACAGTGGCGTAGCCACTTAGAGGAAAGGGTAGTCAGTTGAACACCCTTCGTCAAAATATAGATATATAGAAATTATATATGTATACATGTCAAAAGTTACCTTTTTATACATAAATGTTAAATCTTGAACACCCTTAGTAAAATTCCTCGCTTCGCCACTGCTTTCAAATACATTTGCAACCTGCAATTCCTCCAAACCTGTTAAACTAACTAAATCATGCTTATATCTTGCAGTTGTGTAATAGGATATCGAGTGATTTAGGTGTTCAGCAAAGCCAGGAACTCATAGCTACTGATGTATATTGAAATCTGCGGACCATTTGCAGTGGCGATTAAGTCCATTTTTTTGTTCTTTTCTCCTCTTCTATATTCAGAGGAGTCGAGTTTCGGGAGGAGTTGTTGAGCAATAAGCACACTCCTTGGAGCATAGTTGTTTGATTCATCACTTTCTACGAGCGATATAGCATGAGAATAAATGGCAAACACCATTGATTTGATTAAGTGTACAGTAAGAAACACGGCGTTAGTCGCCTTATCAATTAGTACATTAAGGTGAATTTTATTATATAGTATCTATTATTTAGAAGAGCTTGTTCTTGGTTATCAATTAGTACACATTCAGCTAAATCTGTATTCTGTAGTATATATTATTTGGAGGAGCTTGCTCTTTACAGGGATTTTGAAGTCTCCAACCAGTTTATATCTGCTCACAATCTGCATATCAAACTCTATAAAGAAAAGATTATTGTTGTTTTTTTTAAAATTGGAATCATATGCTAGAAATAGTGTCTGTTTCTGTTCTGGTGTCTGAATCTACAAACAATGTTTCCAGGAATGCATAGTTTCTTTTGAAACCTCTGTATATTTGTATGCCGTGTTGATGTATATTCTGTATACAAAGCAAGTTTCTTTCAGGAATACTTAGGGGTGGTTTTGGTACTATGGATAAGCAAAAATAATGTTGGGATAAAAATTTAGTATCGTTTTATCCCTTGTTTGGTTATTAATCATAAAGCAGTAAAATTGACAATCTCATTAATATAACATATCAAACAGTCAGTAAGAAATAATATCGACGCTTTAGTTTCTTTCAGGAATTATGTATTACAAGTTTGTAATTGAATTGACTCGTGTTAATTCTAAAACCCATACCCAACCATGTCCTTAGTTTTTTCGCTTTTGGGGCCCCATTTTTCTTGATTTGCATTGTGTAAGGCCCATTAAATGGAAAAGATGCTCCACACCGCAATTTTTTTGGGGCTTTTGCATCTATATACGATTTTGGAGTCACAATTGAACCTATACCTACTTTGCAAGCGTACCCACTTTACGATTAACTTCAGCTTGTTGGGTCTGAAGTTAAAAGAAAAAATGGCTGAAGTGAAAAAATTGCACTTCAAATGCACTTAAGGCCAAATAGGTCTGAAGTGCAACCAATGGTTTCATCCACTTAAGGCTAATAAGTCTGAAGTGAAAAATTACACTTCAGATGCACTTAAGACCAAAAAGTCTGAAGTGCAACAAACATTTTCATTTACTTAAGGCTAATAAGTCTGAAGTGAAAATCTGCACTTCAGATGCACTTAAGCCAAAAAGTCTGAAGTGCAACAAACGTTTTCATTTACTTAAGGCTAATAAGTCTTAAGTGAAATTTTTTACTTCAGATGCACTTAAGGCCAATAAGTCTGAAGTGAAAATTACCTAAAAATAGAAATTTGTTCTTCGAATTATAACAATAGAATATATGATTTAATACCTAAATCTACTCCAAATAAGCTCAAATTTGAAACATAACCTCCAAATATCATCAGGAACAAACCCCAATCATCAATTTGTCAAAACAATAATAAATCTAATGAATTCATTTTGCAATTAAGAAAAATAAGAAGAAGAAACCCTAAGCAATAGTAAAAATAAAGCGCCATAACAGCTCTATAGGTTAAATGAGGGTGACCAAATAAGGCGTCACGTGCAATTTTTACCTATTTTTTCGATTCTCACAGGTTGAAATCGAGACCTTTAGTTAAGGATGGATGCTCCTTACAATAATTTTTTATTTTTATTTTTAGAGTTCGAACCCGAAACCCTTAGTTAAACATTGATGAATCTTATCCATTCCACCACAAACTCCCGGTGGTAATCACGTCCTAAGTTATACCTACTTCTCTTCATCTCTTTTTATTTGGATTTAACTTTAGGCTATGAATTTAATTCTAAAACTACCCAAGTGAGTGAAACATTGCATAAAAGAAGTGTCTCCTTTTTTCAATTATTCTGAAAATTAAAACGTTTTATGCCATGGAAAAGGAGAATTTTATTTATGAGGTCTACTTAGTTTTGTTAAATAATTGATCCAAAATTTTCAAACGGTAACCGATTTGTCACTTGAATATCTTACCCCAACCATATCAGGAAAGAAAGATACAATTTCCTAAAAATGATAGCACACAAATCGTGATTATTATAGCTCATTTTTCAACAAAAATCGATTTATGGAATTATTGAATTGAAAAGATAATTTTTAATTTCTTTATTCCTAAATCCAATAATTCGTTTCACTGTTTAACCTTACTTTCTAATAATAATTTCCGCTTTTTAAATTAAGTCGGTTCAAACAAAAGTTTACCCCATATATAATAAATTATTGCTCCCTTCTATCCCAATTTATGTGACACTATTTTAATTTCGAAAGTGAAACTTCTTAATTTTAATGGTGAATTCATATTAAATTCTCTAAAATAAAATTTAAATAATTGAAATCATAAAATACTATAAGTTATAATAATTAATAATTTAAAACATCAAAAATATTTTTTTAAAATTACGATAAAAAGTAATACCTGTAAGGTGTATGATTGAGTCCTCACTTTTTACTTTGACTCTTTTTCTTGATTGTGGTCCATTTGAACACTTCAACCACACCTCGAATGTGTCATTTAAACACAAAATTCGTAAGCAGCCAAACATAAGTCATGCGTGTGATTCACTCGCCACGGTAACGAATAAAAAAGAAACACGTGGATTTAACTTGAATTAATTAATTAAAAAAGTCATTTTCTGCCATAGTCATCTTCCCCAACTATCAAAGAACCATTTTCGACCATTGTCATCTTCCTCAACTATCAAAGAACTATTTTCGGCCATTGTCATCTTCCCCAACCATCAAAGAACTATTTTCGACCATTGTCATCTTCCCCAACTATCAAAGAACTATTTTCGGCCATTGTCATCTTCCCCAACCATCAAAAAGATCAAAAACCTGCAGAAAAGGAACTGAAAAACTCATTAATATGAAACTAGAGACCATTTCTTGATAAAGAAATAAGGTCAGCCAAAGTTGATGCGAGGCAGATTTCTTATAACCCTTTCTTCATTTTTAAGCTCTCTCCAATTTTATATGTCACCCGCTAGAAAGGAGCGGGTCCTCAATATAGTTTGAACAAGATACTACACCAAAAGAACCACAAAAATTAACTAGTAAGGAGAAAATCTGGAGAAAATAAAGACAGAAAACGGGCAGATCTGGAAAAACAGAGCACCAAAAATGGGATCGATGTCTTCTTCGGCGTACACTTTTCCGGCGTCGACCTTGGATTTTTAGATCTGGGAAAGAAGATTTTGATGACGATAAGCTCCGGCATCGATCTTTAATTCAAAGTGGTGCACTTTCCCGGCGACCTCGTTGAGGACGGTGCCTTTAATTAACTGGCCGTTGCTTGTTGCCTCTTTGGACCCGACCGGAGTTTTGAGTTTTCCGGCGACCTCATTTGTGAAGTCACCAGTCTGTTTGTATGTCTGTTGTTCAAGAATTGTACTGTTTGTTTGTATCAAATCCGGCGACATCATTTGTGAAGATTAGCTCTGTTTGTTTGTATGTCTGGTTGTTCTCCATTGTCCCTTCCATGTATGCAAGTCGAGCTTCTGCTTGCCAAAGAATAGGAGGAGAAAAAAAAACATAAAAAATAGAAATACTCATCTTTCACGCTCCTAAGAGTAGTGTATTACACGCACTATGCCACATCACCAAATTGTGTCTAAATGACACAGTATAGACCTAGTTAAAGTGTTCAAATGGACCACAATCAAGAAAAAGTGTCAAAGTGAAAAGTGAGGACAAGTTTAAGGGGTTGCCGATGTATTTGGCCTAGTTATTACTAAAGTATTAAAGTAATGCTTAGTTAAATACACAACCTTAGGCTTTTTTTTCTTTTTTTTTTCTTCTGAAAAACTCTTAGCCACCACCTCTCCAAATCTATATCTCTATTCCATCTCTAGCGATTCCTCTTTCCGGCGGCGACGAGTTTTCTTCTAGGTAAATATCTCACTTTTATGTTTAACAACGCTATTGCAGGTTAAATTTGTGTGTTTATTATACCATTATGATACGAGTTGATTCAGTGAGATTTCAGTTAGAATTCCATCTAAACTATTGTAGTTGTTAAATTTATAATTCAATTGAAGATTTAATCATTGTATTAGTTAGTTAGTTAGGGTCACGTGCAACATGTGATCTCTGCTAGAGTGTGGAGTTAGTTACAACTAACTTCCGGATTCCCTTTCCCTCCTAACTGCTCGAGTATACATAAGCAGTGGATTTAGTTTTACCATTTCATTCTTACATCACAATGGATAAGAATCTCTCTTAATTCTCCCAGATCTATTCTTCTTCTTCTCTTCTTCTTCCTCGTCAAGCTCAACTCTTCAGAGGCAATTTTGTACATTTTATTCTTAGGTTTTGCTTGTTCTCTTTCTAATTCTGTACAGTGCGTATCATCGATATCAGGGCAGTGCTCATCCGACCTACTATCATGGGTGATCACAGCACTCGAATGCAAGAATTACGAAGAGAAGTTGATTCCTTTAAATGATTTATGGGAGGTGTAGTTGGTTCTATAGCAGATTTACAGCACGCAGTAGATGCAAAGGTTGCACAGGCGATTGAGGAAATCAAGCGATTAATGACTGGTATTTGAACCCTCATATAGTTCAAAACCTTCCTATTAATGGAGAAAATCATATGGATAATAATGTTGTTCCTATGGAGAATGGGTACAGAGTTAATAACCTAGCTAGTCATTGCCAAAAAACATCTCGAAACTACAAGGTGGATTTCCCTAAATTTGATGGCCATGGGTTAAAGGATTGTCTCTACAACTATAAGCAGTTCTTTGATGTGGATGAAACACCTGAGGATGCTAAGGTGAAATTGGCTTCCAGCAAACTAGAAGGGAAGGCATTACAGTGGCATCAATCCTACATGAAGCACAGGTTCACAAGGGAATGGCCAAGATGGGGTGATATGTCAGGAGTCTGTATGCAAGATTTGGGTCAGAACTGTTCGATGATCCAATGGGTGGCTTTAAGGAGCTTCATCAGGTAACTACTGTCCAAGAATATGTAGATGCTTTTGATGAATTACTTACAAGAGTAGAGCTTTCTGAAGATTATATTGTGAGTTATTTGGTAAGGGGACTCAAACTAGAGATTGAGTTAACTATCAAAATGTTAGGCCTTAGATCTTAAGCTAAAGTTGTAAGCCTAGCTAGGATTCAAGAACAAACTTTAATGGTTCATAAACAACTTTTTTCTAATCTTTCCCCTCAGAATCCCAGAACTAATAGCAAGTTTGGATCCCATGCTCCTACTTTTTCTTATGGAACCTCCCAGTTAAACAACCACAAAACTTTCAGACCCCAAAACACCACTCATAAAAATTCCCTGCCCGAACTAAACAGCAACCCAAATATTAAACCAAACTTTAAACATACTAAACTCCTAACACCTTTTGAAATGGATGAAAGGAGAAGTAAGGGATTATGCTTCAACTATGATGAAAAATACACTTATGGTCATGTTTGTAAGAATAGAAGGTAGTTGTTTTATATGGAAATAGAAGAAGTATGTGAAGAAAAAAAGGAACTAGAAGATGAGGATGTAATACTAGAACCTGCTGAGTTCCTAACAATGGTTGGCCAAGACTTTGAAACTGATGAGGAAGGCTCAATTCTGCCTCATGTCTTAGTTCATGCTATGAATGTCTTGGACAACTTTAAATGCATAAAAGTCATATTATTTGTCAAACGCAAGGCTATTCATGTGTTGATTGATGTTGGCATACTGCTAAGAAATTAGGGTGTGTCTTGACTACCATAACACCCTTTGATGTCTCCGCAACTGATGGGAAGAAGATGTAAAGCCATTGTGTGTGTAAGAAGATGAACTGGAAAATGCAAGGGGTTACATTTGATTCTGATATGCTCATCCTGCCTATTGGAGGGTGTAACATGGTTCTAGGGATACAATGGTTGATCACCTTAGGTGATATTATGTGGAATTTCAAGAAACTCAAAATGGAGTTCAGTGTCCTAGGACATAAGGTATCATTGTGAGGAACGCAACCAACTACTGTTAAAATGATTCAGCAACATAGCATGGAGAAATTACTGGCTAAACCAGTTGAACTTTGCATGATATATATAGGAGTCTTTAAGGGTGAACAACGGGAAGAGGTTGGTGTCAGTTTACTTTCAATAAGTGGTCACACTGAGCAACCAGAGGATATGCATGAGTTGCAAACAATTTTGCAACAATATGAAGATTTATTTGAAGTACCGGAAGAGTTACCCCTACCCAGGGATCATGATCACAGAATTACACTAAAGGATAGCACCTCACATGTCAATATCAGACCCTACAGATACCCTACATTGCAAAAGAATGAGATTGAGAAGATGATAGATGAGATGTTAGAATCAGGTGTGATAAGACCAAGTACCAGACCTTACTCTTCACCCATTGTAATGGTGAAAAAGAAGGATGGTTCTTGAAGAATGTGCGTGGACTATATAGAATTGAACAATCATACCATGAAGTATAAGTTTTCTATTCCTGTGATTGAAGAGATGTTAGATGAGCTCAATGGTGCTAAGTATTTTTCCAAACTAGACCTCGGGTCTGGCTACCATCAGATTAGAATATTTGAGCCTGATATTTCCAAGATAGCATTCAGAACACACCATGGTCATTATGAGTTCATTGTTATGCCGTTTGGCCTAACTAATGCTCCTTCAACTTTTCAGAGCTTAATGAATAAGATCTTTCATTCTCACTTGAGGAAGTTATTTTTAGTCTTCTTTGATGATATCCTCATCTACAGCCCCAACTGGCAAGATCATATGATCCACTTGAAAGAGGTCTTCAACATCTTGAGAAGCAATATTCTGTTTGTAAAGAAGAGCAAGTGTATTTTTGGGGTCAAACAAGTTGATTATTTAGGCCATGTCATTTCTGAAGAAGGTGTCTCCATGGACAGACAAAAGGTGGAGTCTGTAGTAAGTTGGCCTCAACCAACCACTCTTAAAAGTTTGAGGGGATTCCTAGGATTAGCTGGATACTACAGAAGGTTTATCCAAGGTTTTGGCACCATTGCAAGATCACTCAATGATCTGTTGAAGAAGAACAATATCAAATGGAATGAGGCAGCTGCACATGCTTTTGAGGAGCTCAAAAGAGCAATTACTCAGCTCTTCCAGATTTTTTTCCAAGAGTTTGTGGTGAAAACATATGCTTCAGATAGTGGAATTGGTGTTGTGTTGATTCAGCACAATAAACCAATATCATTCTTTAGCCAAGGATTATTTGACAGGAATAATGCCCTTCAGTCTATGAGAGGGAACTGTTAGCAGTTGTTACTGCTATGCAAAAATGGAGGCCATATATACTGGAAGGAAGTTTACTATCAAAACCGATCACCACAGCTTGAAGTATTTGTTGGAGCAAAGGATCACCACCCCTGGTCAACAAAAATGGCTAGTAAAGATGCTTGGCTATGACTACACTATTTCCTATAAGAAGGGAAAAGATAATATTGTTGCAGATGCTTTGTCTAGGAAGTATAATCCTATCAAACTATTGAATATTTCTGGTGCGCAGTCCCAACTATTAGAAGTTGTAAGGACTCATGGAACCAAGATGTCAAGCTACAATCTAGTTTAATCCATCCAAGCAGGAAAAAACTCCAAACCATATTATAAGTACCAAGGTGGTATTCTCAGCAAAAAAGGCAGAATGTGGTTGGCGATGTGTCTGAACTCAGTAAGGATATGATATCCTTCTATCATGATAGACCACGTGGTGGGAACTCTAGTATTACAACAACTTTGCAGAGGCTCAAACAAGATTTTTACTGGAAAACGATGAAACAAGATGTGTATTCCTATATTAGTTGATGTGATGTCTATCAAAAGTTCAAAGGTGAGAATGTTGCCTACCCTGGCTTACTACAACCTTTGCCAATTCCTGACAGGAATTGGCAAGATATTTTTATGGACTTCATTGAAGGTCTTTCCATGGCAGCTGGCAACGAAGCAATCTTTGTTGTGGTGGATAGGATAAGCAAGTCAGCTCACTTTATGGCTCTCAAGCACCCTTACTCATCATTAGATGTTTCAAAGTTATTCATGGATGGTGTATTCAAGTTGCATGGAATGCTTAAAACTATTGTCTCTGATAGGGATGTTATTTTGACTAGTAGATTCTGGAAGGAATTGTTTAAACTACAGAAGGTGTCTCTCTTGACTTCCACCTCTTACCAACCACAAACTGATGGAAAAACAGAGCTGGTTAACAGGTGCTTGGATTGTTACTTGAGGTGTATGACCCATGAGAAGCCAAAGGAGTGGTCTCAGTAGTTATCACTAATTGAATGGTGGTACAACACCACCTTCCACTCTTCTATCAGCATGACCCCATATGAGGCTGTGTATGGAGAAAAACCACCCACATATATTGCCTTATATGGCCTTTGACTCACAACTTGATCTTGTGGATAGGAGCCTACAAGCTAGAGAATCAATATTAAGGTGCCTAAATATAGCTCAATACAGAATGAAAACTCAGGCTGATAAAACAAGAACTGACAGATCCTTTTCTATAGGAGATTGGGTGTATTAAACTACAACCTTACAGACAATTGTCTCTCAAGTCCCACAATCACCAAAAACTATCTGTTAAGTTCTTCGGTCCATTTCAAATCCTTGCGAGAGTAGGAGTTGTGGCATCTTGAACTTACCCAAAGATTCTTAGATTCATCACATATTTCATGTATCTCAACTCAAGAAGAAATTGGGATCACATATTGCAATTGTCACACTACCTATAGTTCACTCAGAGGCAGGTCATATTATGATGGTTCCTGAAGCAAACATGGATAGGAGGTTGATAAAAAAGAATGGCAAATCTGCATCTCAACTACTGGTTAAATGGCTTAATGTTGCTGAAGAGGATTGCACATGGGAAGATTATGAGACATTTTGCCAGCAATTTCCTAATTTCAATCCTTGAGGACAAGAATATTTTTAAGGGGGGAGTATTGATACGAGTTGGTTTGTTTGTTCAGTTAGATTTCAGTTAGAATTTCATCTTAGCTATTTTAGTTGTTAAATTTGTAATTCAATTGAAAATTTAGTCATTGTAATAGTTAGTTAGTTAGGGTCACGTGCAACATGTGACCTCTGCTACAATGTGGAGGAATTAGTTACAACCAACTTCTGGATTACCTCTCCCTCCTAACTGCTCGTGTATACTTAAGCAGTGGATTTGGTTGTACTATTTCATTCGTACATCACAATCAATAAGAAACTCTCTTAATTTTCTCCGCTCTATTCTTCTTCTTCTCTTCTTTTTCCTCGTCGAGCTCAACTGTTCAGAGGCAATTCTATACATTTGGTTCTTAGGGTTTTCTTGTTCTCTTTCTAATTATGTATAGTGTGTATCACATTACTCATTAGATCTAACCAAAATTTTCCTCTGTGCGCTTTCGCCGATGGCGATCAGCATAAACCATCTTCAATAATTATCACTAACAAATCAATAGACTCAAAATTTATCTCTTCTTCTCTTTCCTCCTCCTCCTCTTCTTCTTCTTCTTTTCATTCATTTTTACTTCTGCTTTTGACTTTTCACTTATTCTATACCTTTTCGCATACCTGGGACAATATCTTCTTCTCTTTATTGTTGTCAACTGTCTCGGGAATGCATTGAGTACTATGTACTATATATTGTTCACTTGTTGTCATAAAAAGATTTAGGGTTAAATCTGGTTGTTTGTTAAACAATTACTCATTAGGTTGAAACTTGTAGGTCTATAGCACTTGGAATGCTTGAAAGCAAACATGTACTATTTATATTTGTAAGAGTTCTTTCAAGTTAATATAATATTAGCCATGTGTTTCAACGCACTACCTTGGTTCTTATCGTCAAAAGTATTATTGAGAGATATGAAGATTCGAGTAGTTTAATTCAAAGTTCTAAAATATTAGGGGAAATTATATTGTCGAAAACTTTAAAAATAAAAATAAAATAAAAAGCTAAAATTTTTGAAAAGACAATTTATTACATTCATTAATGACATGACCGTACAAGAAAATTATGAAGTTTTTTTAGCAATAGAAAAGGTCAAATAATAAATACTAGGAAATGATGAAGTTCTAACTTTTCGACACCAAAAATAGTTTTCTGGCGGGTATAGAAAAGCCTTTGCTAGTGAACTAAAAATTAATGGTAACTTAGGATATTGAAATAAAATTTTAAAAATTGGAAGGAAGATTTATTGCATTTTTAAGTATCTATTAAGTAAAAAGCCTTTGTAATGGCATTTAATGCATCCCGATGTAGCTTGCTGCTTTTTTTAATGTGTTGAAAAATAAAAACTTGAAAACATGAAAAGAATATTTATGGTATTCCTATTCTACGTTCAATGAAATAATTAAATTTTTTATATTTAATTTTAATTTTCTATGTGGTATTCGAAATTCACTCTGAGGTCGACTAGTATGGATTTATGTCATGATATATTTATTAATTAAAAATACCAAGTAATTTGTAAACATATTATAACGATTCGGTCGGTCGTTACGTAGAATCTGCATTATATTTACTATTAATGCCTTGTCATAGGTTGGTTATACTTTCCATGATGTATTAGAGTTGGTTAGCTCGGGCTTGGAATGATTATAGAATAAATTAAGACACTTAGTCTCTAATAGTAGCTTTAGAGTTAGAAAAGTCAACCGAGAGTTGACTTATTGGTAAACCACCTCGGAATGCGGATTTTATGGCTCAGATAGCTTCGTTAGGTGGTTTGGTACTTAGGAGTGTGTCCAGAATATTTTTGTGATGTTCGCTGTAGAATTAGGCTTGAATTGGCGAAAGTTAGTTTTTGGCGATTTTCGGTCGGCAGTGGAAAATAGGCTATCGGGGTCGGAATGGAATTCCGACAGTTGGAATAGGTTCGTAATGTCTTTTTGGATATGTCTGCAAAATTTCAGGTCAATCAGAGTTGTTTTGGATAGTTTCGGCGTCGTTGGTGGAATTTAGGAATTTCAAAGTTCATAGACTTGAATTTGATGTGATTTTGGTGTTTTGATGTTGTTTTTGGTGTTTTGAAGGCTCGACTAAGTTTGAATGATGTTATGGGACGTGTTGGTATATTTGTTGAGATTTTCGAGGGCCTCGGGTGGATTTCGAAAGGTTAACGGATCAATTTAGACTAGAAGAAAAGATGCTGCATTTTTTTTACAGCAGTATGAACAGTAACTCGGGTGAACAGTAACTCGGATGAACAGTAACTCGGGTGAACAGTACTCGGGTGAACAGTACTCGGGTGAACAGTAAACGCGTGAACAATATTTAAATAAAGTCTCCGCGACCATTAAACCCTTTTACACCATTTTTGAACGGGAAAAGAGCTTTGAGGCGATTTTGAAGAGAAAAAATCATTGTTCTTCATTGAGGTAAGGATTTTGGACCCCAAAACTCGATTATTTGTGATTAAGGAACAAATTATCAGTGTTTAATTCATGAAAATCAGTAGAAAAATGTGGAGTTAGGGCTTGAGATTATGAGACCTTCTAGGGAGGATTTGAGGGGTCAAACGAACTTCGTTTTTCGAGTTCTTTATATGTACGGACTCGTGAGATGATGAAGAATATTTTGGTATAAAGTTTGTCGAGTTCCGGGATACGGGCCCGGGGGTCGGTTTTTGACTGATTTCGGGTTTTGTGCTTAAAATCGATATTTTGCAATTGGAATTCATTCCTTTAGCATAGTTTGATGATGAAAATCTGAACTTGGTAGATTTGGAGCACTCAGAAGTTGATTCGAGAGGCAAGCGTGTTGCAGAGTAGCTTTTCGGGCTAGTTCGAGGTAAGTAATGTCTTTAAATTCTGTCTTGAGGGTATGAAACCTCGGACTTCGCATCCTTTCATGGTTTTGGAGTGACGCACATACTGGGTGACGAGTGTGGGGCGTGCACGAACTGGAAATTTGGAAATATGTTCCTTTTTAGGCAACTATTGAGTTGTGAAACTGCTTTTAAAGCATATGTTTTATAGTATTTCTATGTTTTGAAATATTTGGGATGTAAGCCATGTTTGGGGCTTAGTGCCGATCTGTTCTAACCCGTTGGGGGCTACTTTACTGATATTCCTCACTTATTAAATTATGATTTTAAACTCTGTCCTTCTTGATAATTGTTTTGACACTCTGAGTTACTGATATTATTTCTTGAAATGAAATATTGTTTTGGGTCGAGAACCCCATTTATTGTGGCCTGAGTGACATTTTGAGAGTGTCTGACTGAGTGAGGCCGAGAGCCTAAGAATTTCCGAGGGGCGGTTTTATAAATGATATTTTACTGAGTTTTGATTATGATTCGTTTCATCTTTCAAACTGATATTTTGGGAGTTTTTACTGAGAAACATTTGGGAAAATATACTTGTTCAAAGGATTTTTACTGAAATTGATTTTCAAACTTATGTATTAAATATATACTTTATGGAGATTCAGTGTTTTACTGTTTTGTAGATTGGTGTATTTGTTGCTGTGTGTTTCTTATTCTTCATACTGTGATTTATTTTCATTACTACTGAGTTGGCGTACTCATCATTACTCCCTGCACCTGTGTGTGCAGATCCAGGTACTGGTTCGGAGCAGTAGCCATCCGAGTTCGTTATCGTCAGCTTTGGGATTTCGATGTAGCTGTCCAGCATCCGCAGCTTCTCCATTTCCCTTCCTTTATTAGTATTAGTATTTTATTCCTAGACATTGTTTATGACATTAGCAGAGTTAGTTTTATTCTTAGATGCTCGTGATCGGTTGACTCCAGTCCTGGGGGGATTTGTTTAGACTGTTAGTTTATATTATGGTTGCTTACATACTTGGAGGAATTTTTATACTTCATATGCTGGTATTTAATGATATTGAGTAAATTTATTAAAATAAATATATAGTTATGTGATGGTTGGCTAGTCTAGTTCCACGATAGGAGCCATCACGACCTGTTAGGATTTGGGTTCGTGACATATATGCTCCTCCTCTACAAACTAACCAATTCCTGCTTTATACCTACTACTCTTCACCTTTTTTTTCATTTATTTATTAAAGATTATCTCTAGGCAAATTAATTCTAAATTTCCCAATTGAAACATCGCATAAAATGAGGCTTTTTTTAAAACTATTATTCTCAAATTAAAATGTCAATTTATGCCAAGAAATAGGAGAGTTTTGTTGATAAGATCTGCTTAGTTTTGTCAAACAATTCATCCAAGAAAAGTACTATTAAAGAAGAGAAAAAATTTCTAGCTAATTTGCTGAACTTTACAGTTCGTTAAATCGTAATTATTTCCAATTTTTAAACAGTCCAACTCTTACACTAGTGTTTTAAAAAAGAACATTTTCAAAGTGTGACATTTTTTCTAGAACGTCTTACACCAACCATAAAAAGAAATAGTAGTATAAATAGTAAAACATAAATACCCTGAAAAAGACAGCACATAATCGTGATTAAGATTGTTTATTATTCAATAAAAATCAATAATTTTATTTTATTTTTAATATTTCAAAGTTCCATAGCCCGATTTAAGTAGGCGTTTGGACATAAGAATTGTAAAATTCCAAAAGAATGGTGAAATTTTTTTTCAAGTGAAAATGGTATTTGAAATTTAGAGTTGTGTTTGGACATAAATTTTAGTTTGGGTTGTTTTTTAACTTTTGTAAGTGATTTGAGTGAAAAATTGTAAAAACCGTTTTTTGGAGTTTTTTAAATTTTTGAAAATTTCCAAAATGTATCTTCAAGTGAAAATTGGAAATTTTACTAACAAATGTTGATTTCTAAAAAGAAAGTGTCACGACCCGATTTACCCTCCGAAAGGTATCGTGACGGCACCTAGTCTCTACGACTAGGTAAGCCTAAATTTGTGGGAAAATCTAATTTAAAACAATAAAGTAAAGACAGGAAAAGAAAAATACAAGTAGACATAACATAGCCGCTCGACATGTACAAGTAAAAATACGAAAACCCGGAATGTCACATTTAGTCACAAGCTTCTTTACTGTAGTAGATCTATACAACGGAAAAGGAAAAATATATAGAAAATATATAAATAGTCTAGAGTGGAAGGTGACTCGGAGGATTCTGCGGACGCGGCAGAATCACCTTACGGTCTCCTCAAAGCAGCTACAACGACCGGTAGCCACGGGATTGCGAGCTGGAACCTGGATCTGCACACGAAAAACATGTGCATGAAAGGGCATGAGTACACCACGTTCGGTACCCAGTAAGTACCAAGCCTAACTCCAGTCAAGTAGTGACGATGTCAGGTTAAGGCTTTACTGGATTTATAATTTGTAAACAGTTTAAAATAATGCGGAAAAGAAATAAATTCTAAAGTAAACAGTTCAAAATGAATAATCTGAATTAAACAGTAAAATGGAGCTCTCGGCTCAACACAACGTATCTCATAGTGGAAACTCCCGGGATACCGTCTCGTAGTTCCAATATAATCATACAATACATGGAGGATCTCCCAGAATACGTCGGTAGCCCCCAATTTAAATATGCAATGCTGGGGGATCCCTCAGAATACGTCTATAGTCCCCAATTTAAATTTGCAGCGCGAAGTAAATGCCAAATAAATACCAATTCTAACATTACATCAAGATATAGGTACGAAAGCAGAGAAAACTAGCTAAACATGGCGCAAAGAGTGTCAAATAAGCAATTCAATATGAAAACAATAGGCATGTTTTCCTAATCTAAGATGAACATTTCAACATGTAGAAACGATGAAATTGAAGTACAAGGCACTATATAATTTTTGAAGAAAAAGTGAGATTTTTACAGAAATGGCACGTGTACGTACTCGTCACCTCACGTACACGGCGCCCACACAACAAATATATTAAAACAACCTAAGGGAAAGTCCCAACACGGAGTTAGGCAAGCCACTTACCTCGACTTCTTTACTCAACTTGAAACCACGTTCTTGCCACGAGTACCCGACTTCGAATGACCCAAATCTATTCAATTCAAGTGCATAATGTAAATATCACTTTAAGAAATCAAGCTAGCTAATTAATTCAAAGTTAATACGCGAATTTAGGAAAATTGCCCAAAAAGTCCCCCGGGCCCACATCTTGGAATCGAGTAAAAATTACAAATTTCGGACAACCATTCACTCACGAGTCTAACCATACAAGAATTACTCGAATTGGATACCAAAATCTCGATCAAAACTCAAAAACTTGGCCTAAGAACTTTATCCAAAATTTTCCCAATTTTACACCATAAATTCGAAAATAAAGGATGGATTTAAGTGTAAATTCATGAAAATTAGTCTAAACCGAGTAGAAATCACTTACCCAAATTGCCCAGGTGAAAATTCTCTAAATATCGTCAATCCCCGAGCTCCCAAGTTCAAAAATATGAAATATGGATTAAACCCTCGATTTTGGGTTTTAAGATTCTGCCCAGCACATTTCTTCACTGCGATCGCGGACAACCAGTCGCGATCGCGAAGAACAACTCACACGCACCCTCAGATAACTCTACGCGAACGCGAGGACTCGTTCGTGAACGCGAGGACTTGTTCGTGAACGCGATTCTTAATTACCCTAGACCTGCGGGATCTCGGTTGACTTCACGTGACCGCGTAGAGGAACACTTCAAAATATTTGCCGCCTAATCTGTTCTACGCGAATGCGACGTAGCTCATGTGAACGCAATGGCTAAGTTGCCTACCCTACGCGATCGTGTCCCATTTCATGCGATCGCGATGCACAAAATCCTGCCTAGCCTCAATTTACTCTATGCGATCGCGGACTCTCTCACGCGATCGCGATGAAGGAAAATCTGTTGCACTTACACCAGAAAATCAGCAATCACACAAGGCTAAAAATGACCCGTTGAGCATCCGAAACACACCCGAGGCCCCCAGGACCTCAATCAAACCTATCAACCAGTCCTAATACCTCATCCGAACTTAGTCGAGCCTTCAAACCACGTCCCATAACATCAAAATCAAGAATAATGCATGGATTCAAGTCTAAGAACTTACGAGATTTCCAAAATCCACAACTGATGCCGAAATACATCAAAACTAGTCTGAATGACCTCAAATTTTACACACATGTCATAAATGACACTACGGACGTACAACCACTCTCAGAATTCTATTCCGAGCCCGATATCAAAATTTTACCTATCGGCCGAAATCGCCGAATTTCTAGCTTTCGACAATTCAAGCCTAAGTCTTCTACAGACCTCGAAAACACATTCCGGACACGCTCTTAGCCCTAAAATCACCCAACGGAGCTAATGGAGTCTACGAAATTCCATTAAGGACCTGTCTTCACACGGTTCCAACTACGGTCCGATTTCTAAAGCTTAACTCACGTATAGGGACTATGTGTCAAAAAACTCTCCGAAATTCACAACTAATCATTCCGACCAATCCCATAAGTAGAAACAAACGCGGGGAAATCAGTTATTAGGGGATCGGGCTCTAAATCTCAAAACGACCCACCGGGTCGTTACATTATCTCCCTCTTAAGAAAATCGTTCGTCCTCGAACGAGTATAAAGACATACCTGAAGTTGTGAAAAGATGAGGGTACCGGCTGCGCATATCTTGCTCGGTCTCCCAAGTCGCCTCCTTGACCGGCTGACCCCTCCAATGAACCTTAACTGATGCAATATTCTTTGACCTGAGCTGTCTGACCTGTCTATCCAATATAGCTACTGGCTCCTCAACATATGATAGATCCTTGTCCAACTGGACTGAGCTGAAATCCAAAACATGGGTCAGGTCACCGTGATACTTCCGGAGCATAGAGACGTGGAATACCAGATGAACTCCTGCTAGGTTGGGAGGCAAGGCTAGCTCATAAGCAACCTCCCCAACACACCGCAATACCTCAAAAGGACCAATGAATCTCGGACTCAGCTTACCCTTCTTCCCGAACCTCATGACGCCCTTCATAGGCGATACCCGAAGCAAAACCTGATCACCAGCCATAAATGCCAAATCACGAACCTTCTGGTCCGCATAACTCTTCTGCCTGGACTGAGCTATGCGAAGTCTCTCTTGAATCACCTTCACCCTGTCCAGGACATCCTGGACCAAATCTGTACCCAACAATCGGGCCTCGCCCAGCTCAAACTATCCCACTGGAGACCGAAACTGTCTACCATACAAAGCCTCATACGGTGCCATCTGAATTCTAGACTGGTAGCTGTTATTATAAGCAAACTCTGCAAGTGGCAAGTATCGGTCTCATGACCCTCCAAAATCCATCACACATGCACGGAGCATATCCTTAAGAATCTGAATCGTGCGCTCGGAATGCCCATCTGTCTGAGGGTGAAAGGCTGTACTCAACTCTACCATGGTGCCTAGCTCCTGGTGAACGGCTCTCCAGAACCGTGAAGTGAACTGTATACCTCTGTCCGAAATGATAGATACTGGAATACCGTGAAGGCGAACAATCTCCCTGATATAAATCTCATCCAACCTCTTAGAGGAATATGTAGTCAACAATGGAATGAAATGGGCTGATTTGGTCAGCCGATCCACGATCACCCAAATAACATCGAATTTTCTCAAAGTTCGAGGAAGTCCAACCGCAAAATCCATGTTGATCCGCTCCCATTTCCACTCTGGAAGCTCAATCTGCTGAAGCAACCCTCCTGGTCTCTGATGCTCATATTTGACTAGCTGACAGTTGAGACACTTGGCCACAAACTCCACTATATCATTTTTCATCCTTCTCCCCCAGTAGTGTTGTCTCAAGTCCTGGTACATCTTCGACGTACCCGGATGAATGAAATACCGCGAGCTATGGGCCTCCTCAAGAATCAACTCCCGAAGCCCATCCACATTGGGCACACAAATCCGACCATACATCCTCATCACACCATCATCTCCTATAGTCACATCCCTGGCATCACCTCGTCGAACCCTGTCCTGAAGAACCAGAAGGCGAGGATCATCATACTGGATCTCTAGAATGCGATCATAAAGAGAAGATTGAGCAACCACACAAGCTAAAACCCGTCAAGGCTTTGAAAGATTCAATCTCACAAACTGACTGGCCATGGACTGAACATCCAAGGCTAAGGGCCTCTCAATTGCCAGAAGATATGCCAAACTCCCCAAACTCTCCGTCCGGTGACTCAAGGCGTCGGCCACCACATTGGCCTTCCCCGGGTGGTATAATATAGTGATGTCATAATCCTTGAGTAACTCCAACCACCTACGCTGGAGTAAATTGAGGTACTTCTGCTTGAACAAGTGCTGCAAAATCCAGTGATCCGTGAAAATCTCACAAGGAACACCGTATAAATAATGACGCCATATATTCAGGGCGTGAAAAATCGTTGCCAACTCGAGTTCATGAAATGGATAGTTCTTCTCATGCACCTTCAACTGTCTGGATGCGTAGGCAATCACACTACCGTCCTGCATCAATACCGCTCCAAGACCAATCCTCGAGGCATCATAATAGACTGTAGGACCCGGAACCCGTAGGCAATACCAACACTGGAGCTGTAGTCAGGGCTGTCTTGAGCTTCTGAAAGATCTCCTCACACTCCTCAGTCCACCTGAACGGAGCACCCTTTTGGGTCAATCTGGTCATAGGTGCTGCAATGGTTGAAAATCCCTCCACAAAACGGCGATAGTACCCTGCCAAACCAAGGAAACTGTGGATCTCAGTAGCTGATGACGGTCTAGGCCAACTCTACACCGCCTCCACCTTCTTCGGGTCTACCTTGATCCCATCACAAGACACCATGGCCTAAGAATTCCACATAATCAAGCCAATATTCACACTTGGAAAATTTTGCATACAATTTCTTCTCCCTCAAAGTATGAAGCACAGTCCTCAAATTCTGCTCATGATCCTCCTGGGACCGAGAATATACTAAGATGTCGTCAATGAAAACAATGAGAAAGGAATCAAGATAAGGCCGGAAAACACTTTGCATCAAATTCATAAAGGTTGTTGGGGCATTGGTCAGCCCAAATGACATGACAAGAAACTCATAGTGGCCATATCTGGTACTGAAGGCAGTCTTCGAGATATCCGGCTCCCGAATCTTCAACAGATGATAGCCAGAACGCAAGTCAATCTTGGAAAATACCCTAGCACCTTGTAACTGGTCAAACAAATTATCAATGCGAGGCAATAGGTACCTGTTCTTCACAATAACCTTGTTCAGCTGCCGATAATCAATACACATACGCATAGAACCATCCTTTTTCTTCACAAATAACACCGGAGCACCCCAAGGCAATACACTAGGCCTGATGAAGCCCTTATCAAGCAACTCCTGCAACTGCACCTTCAACTCCTTCAACTTAGGAGGATCCATGCGACAGGGAGGAATAGAAATGGGTTGAGTGCCTGGCAACAAATAAATGTCGAAATCAATATCTTTGTCGGCGGTATACTCGGAAGATCAGCTGGAAACACATCAGGAAAGTCCCGCACAACTGGAACTGACTCAACTGTAGGGGTGTCAACACTAACATCTCTCACGTAGGCTAAGTACGCATCACACTGCTTGTCAACCATCCGTTGAGCCTTAAGGAAAGAAATGACTCCGCGGGGAGTATACTCTAAGGTACCTCTCCACTCTAATCTCGGTAAACCTGGCAGAGACAATGTCACGGTTTTGGCGTGATAGTCAAGAATAGCATAATAGGACGACAACCAGTCCATGCCCAAGATAACATCGAAATCTACCATACCGAGTAATAACAAATCAGCCCTAGTCTCAAAACCATTGATAACAATCAAACACGACTGATATACACGGTCCACAACAAGAGAATCTCCCACGGGAGTAGAAACATAAACGAGGGAACTCAAAGAATCCCAAGATATCCCCAGATGTGAAGCAAAATAAGAAGACACATATGAATACGTAGAGCCTGGATCAAATCATATTGATGCATCCCTATGACAAACATGGACAATATTTGTGATGACTGAATCTGAAGCGACGGCCTCTAAACGGGATGGAATGGCATAATACCTGGCCTGTCCTCTCTCTCTAGGGCGACCTCGGCCTCCCCGACCTCCACCTCGAGTTGTCTGAGAAGGTGGGGTAACATCTGGGGCTGGAAGAATAGCTGGAGGACTCGGTGGAGCACGTGGGGCCTGATAAGTCTGAGATGATGCACCCCTCCTAGCTCTGGGACAATCTCTGAACAAGTGGCGAGGTTCACCACACTTAAAACAACCCCTCGGAGGACGTGGCGGCTGATGCTCACTCTAAACTAGCCTGCTGGACTGGCCGGTGATAGCACCTCGAGTAGGAGGCACACTAGATACTGGTGGTGCATAATAAGGCTCATGAGGTCTAGGAGGAGCTGGAATACCACTGGCTACTGGGAGAGATGAATGAACAGGGCGACTCACAAAACCCCTACCATAACATGTTGCTGGTGCACGAGCTCCTGAGTACTGGCCAGTCTCTTGAGACCTCTTAGACTCCCTCTCCTCTTTGTCCCGGGCCAACATGCTCTCAATCCTCCGGGCAATACTCACTGCCTGCTGGTAAGTGATATCTGTCTCCAACTCTTTGGCCATACTGGTCCCTCAATGAAGCGTCAGACTCTCTCTCTGATCGTGCTAACCAAGGCCGGTGCATGACGAGCCAAGTCACTGAAACGGACTGCATACTCTGACACAGTCATGGTACCCTGGCGTAACTGCTCAAACTCTGCACGCCAAGCATCCCTGAGGCTCTGAGGAACAAACACAATCAAAAACATATATGAGAACTGAGCCCAAGTGAGTGAAGTTGCCTCATTCGAACTACTCAGCTCATAGGCACGCCACCACTGATAGGCTGCCCTCCTCAGCTGGAAAGCGGTGAAAGAAACCCCACTTGTCTCCACAATACCCATAGTGCGGATAATGCGATGACACTCCTCAAGAAAACCCAGAGCGTCATCTGAAGCTAGTCCACTAAAAATAGGTGGGTGGTACTTCTTGTACCTCTCAAGTCTGAGCTGCTCTACCTCAGAAGCAGCTACCCTAACATCATGCTGAGATGGAGCCACTAGGGGCGTAGGAATATACTCTGGAGCCTGCCCAACATGGACTCTTTGCTCAGGAGTACGGGTTGCGGGAGTTTGTGCCCCTTCTCCGACCTGAGATGTGGCTGGAGCTATCGGTAGTAGTCCTGCCTGGGTCAGAGTGCTGAAAGCGCTCATGAACTGAGCCAAAGTCTCCTGGAGGGCAGGAGTAACAGTAGGGACCTCCTGTGCCCCTCCAACTGTAGCTGCCGGGGGCTCCTCTGTCGTTGCTCTCGCCGATGCTCGGGATGCACCGCGTGCTCGTCCTCTACCCCTGCCCCTGCCTCTGGCGGCTCTGGTTGTGGGCTCAGGTGACTGATCGTCGGTACGTTCGGTACGAGTCCTCACCCTCTATGAGAAAAGAGTAGAATAGAGTTCTAGAATTTTGATGTGAGTAACTAGCACGACAAGGAATTCCAAAGAATGTGATTGTTCTTAACAGTTACATAGCCTCCCGAAGATAGATACGAACGTCTCCGCACCGATACACGAGACTCTAATAAACTGGCTTGTGACTCCTATGAACCTAGACGCTCTGACACCAACTTGTCACGACCCGATTTACCCTCCGAAAGGTATCATGACGGCACCTAGTCTCTACGACTAGGTAAGCCTAAATTTGCGGAAAAATCTAATTTAAAACAATAAAAGTAAAGATAGGAAAAGAAAAATACAAGTAGACATAACATAGCCCTCGGCATGTACAAGTAAAAATCTGAAAACCTGGAATGTCACATTTAGTCACAAGCTTATTTACTATAGTAGCTCTATACAACGGAAAAGGAAAAATATATAGAAAATATATAAATAGTCTAGAGTGGAAGGTGACTCGGAGGATTCTGCGGACGCGGCAGAATCACCTTACGGTCTTCTCAAAGCAGCTACAACGACCGCTAGCCACGGGACTGCGAGCTGGAACCTGGATCTGCACACGAAAAATATGTGCATGAAAGGGCATGAGTGCACCACGTTCGGTACCCAGTAAGTGCCAAGCCTAACCCCAGTCAAGTAGTGACGAGGTCAGGTTAAGGCTCTACTGGATTTATAATTTGTAAACAGTTTAAAATAATGCGGAAAAGAAATAAATTCTAAACATGGCGCACAGAGTGTCAAATAAGCAATTCAATATGAAAACAATAAGCATGCTTTACTAATATAAGATGAACATTTAAACATGTAGAAATGATGAAATTGAAGTAGAAGGCACTGTATAATTTTTGAAGAAAAAATGAGATTTTTACATAAATGGCCCGTGTACGTACTCGTCACCTCACGTACACCGCGCCCACACAACAAATATATTAAAACAACCTAAGGGAAAGTCCCCAACACGGAGTTAGGCAAGCCACTTACCTCGACTGCTCTAATCAACTTGAAACCATATTTTTGCCACGAGTACCCGACTCCGAATGGCCCAAATCTATTCAATTCAAGTGCATAATATAAATATCACTTTAAGAAATCAAGATAGCTAATTAGTTCAAAGCTAATACGCGAATTTAGGAAAATTGCCCAAAAAGTCCCCCCGGCCCACGTTTCGGAATCTCGTAAAAATTATAAATTCCGGACACCCATTCACTCACGAGTCTAACCATACAAGAATTACTCGAATCGGATACCAAAATCTCGATCAAAACTCAAAAACTTGGCCTAAGAACTTTATCCAAATTTTCCCCAATTTTCCACCATAAATTCGAATTTAAAGGATGGATTTAAGTGTAGATTCATGAAAATTAGTCTAAACCGAGTAGGAATCACTTACCCAAATTGCCTAGGTGAAAATCTCTCTAAAAATCGCCAATCCCCGAGCTCCCAAGTTCAAAAATACGAAATATGGCTTAAACCCTCGATTTTGGGTTTGAAGATTTTGCCCAGCACATTTCTTCACTGCGATCGCGGACTACCAGTCGTGATCGCGAAGCACAACTCACACGCGCCCTCAGATAACTCTACGCGAACGCGAGGACTCGTTCGCGAATGCGATTCTTAATTACCTTAGAACTACGCGATCGCGGTTGGCTTCACGCGACCACGTAGAGGAACACTTAAAATCTCTGCCGCCTAATCTATTCTACGCGAACGCGACGTAGCTCATGCGAACGCAGTGGCTAAGCTGCCTACCCTACGCGATCGCGTCCCATTTCATGAGATCGCGATGCACAAAATCCTGCCTGGCCTCAATTTACTCTACGCGATCGCGGACTCCCTCACGCGATCGCGATGAAGGAAAATCTGCTGCACTTACACTAGAAAACCAGCAATCACACAAGGCTAAAAACGACCCGTTGAGCATCCGAAACACACCCGAGGCCCCCGGGACCTCAACCAAACCTACCAACCAGTCCTAATACCTCATCCGAATTTAGTCGAGCCTTCAAACTTCGTCCCATAACATCAAAATCAAGAATTATGCATGGATTCAAGCCTAAGAACTTAGAAAATTTCCAAAATCCACAACCGATGCCGAAACACGTCATAACTAGTCTGAATGACCTCAAATTTTAAACATAGGTCATAAATGACACTACGGACCAACAGCCACTCTCGGAATTCCATTCCGAGCCCGATATCAAAATTTCACCTATCGACGAAATCGTCGAATTTCTAACTTTTGCCAATTCAAGCCTAAATCTTCTACAGACCTCGAAAACACATTTCAGACACGCTCCTAACCCTGAAATCACCTAACCTAGCTAACAGAGTCGACGAAATTTTATTCCGGACCCGTCTTGACACGGTTCCAACTACGGTCCGATTTTTAAAGCTTAAACTCACATATAGGGAGTATGTGTCCAAAAACTCTCCGAAATTCACAACTAATCACTTCGACCAATCCCATAAGCAGAAACAAACGTGGGGAAAGCAGTTATTAGGGGATCGGGGCGCTAACTCTCAAAACGACCGACCGGGGCGTTACAAAAAGTGAATTTTTTATGGAAAAAAAGAAAGAAAAAATTCTATGTCCAAACGGGCTCCAAATTTACAAAAAATCGGTTCAACAAATATTCCAAATTAGTTGGGAAACCCGAAGCACAAAGTATCTCGCATTCGCGCAGGGTTCGGGAAAGGACCGCACATCTGGAGGTGTCCTAATGTTATTTCCGGGAAAAGATCGTGCTCCTAGGAGTGTGATGTAGACAACCTACCCTAATGCGATTCTCACGGTTCTAACTCATAACCTATAGGTTATAAGGATATAATTATAGTGTTGCTTCAAGGCACCACTTAATATTGTGAAAATAGCATAGGCTAAACAATGTTCCGACGGGGCAATAGAAAAATAGTAAGCATTTGCAAAGTCATTGAAAATAACCATCATTTTAGCTGAAACACGGAAAGTTCCAGCATAATATGTTGTATTATAAAGCTCATGAGTATAAACTTTCAACATATTATGTTGGAACTCTAGCACACTATGCTGGAATCTCATACGTAAAAATTCGACTACAGCATATTATGCTGGATTTTTTCCAAATTTTTAAAGGTACTTTTGTTCCGATTTTATCTTTATATGAAAAATAGCTAAATGTCGATTATTTTTGAAACAATAGTTATTTTTGAATTACCAGTTAATCAGGCTATTTCTTATTCCCCCCCCCCCCCCCCCCCCCCCCCCCCCCCCCCCCCCCCCCTTAATATTCCAAATTAAATTATTACATAATTTAAAAATACTGAAGTGATGCAAGACATTCAATAATAGGGTTTTCACTTTCGGGCCTTTCACTCGTAAGTCCATAGCCGCCGCCTCTCCATTCCATCTCCGGCGACGGCAGGTAAGAGTCTCTTCTTCTATTCATCATTTAGGGTTAACTTTGCTTATTTATTAAACACCATTACTCATTAGTTTGAAATTCATAGCAATTCAGAATGCCTGAAAACAAGCCTGTAATCGGACTTTCATGGGAACCAAAATTACCTGAATTATCATTTGGTACCAAAAAGAGCAGCTCCAATAAGGAGGCCGAAACCAGTGCAGTATACAAACCTAGTTCTGAACTCATTGACGGCTTATTTGTTCCTCCTAATGATCCTAAAAAGGTGAACAAATTCCTTCGAAAACAAGTCAAGGATACAGCTGGAAAAAATTGGTATATCTCAAATTAATTTTAGTTCCTCAAATTTCTATTTAGTTACTATCATGAATTTGTTCCTTTTTACAAAAATTATGGATTGGTTGTGAAATTTTGTAATTAGGTTTGATATGCCTGCACAAACAATTACTCCGGAGCTGAAAAGAGATCTCCAGCTGTTAAAGGTGATTCTTTGAATTGTAAAGTCTCCCTTTTTTACTTGTATGTTTTATAGCTCGACGAAAGGTTGATGTTTTTGTGTTACTTGTAAAGTTTATAGATATGTATGAATGGAGAATTTACGTTCGTTTAGAAGCTAAATGTCATTGTATGACTTTTGTTTGTGCTTTTGATGCACCTTGTTGGTATTTGCTTTAATTATATTACCTTACTTTATCAAAAGAAACGTTCTTTTAGAAGATAAATGGAGTGATTGGCACTTCATGTGAGAGATTACGGCGTGGCTAACTTTTTCCTTACATCTTTGTTAAAGAATAGTGAAGGAGCGATTATTTGTTCCTATTGCTGTTGTTTTAAGAAAAAAAGAAGAAGATCCCTTGTCTAGGACTTGATCTTGAATTTGTTATACTAATTCATAACAATCAAAGTCGAATTTGCTTAATGTTTTAAAGATGGGTGTATTTCTGTGGGAATTCTTGGCTCATATATCTTAAGAGGGCTAGTTGTTTTATGAGATGTTGAAATCAATAGACCCTTTCCTTGGGTAAAGATGAGGGTGAGAAAATAGAGATGTACAGTTCGCTCGGCTGCTGATTAATGCTTTACTTCCTCTGAACACTTTGTCCGTGTTCAGTTAGCTAGGTAGAATTGGAATGTGTAAAAGCCTCCTACTCATATTTCGGAAAAAATGCAACTCTAGTAATGCTCCACTCTCTACCTCTGTGTTCCATATTAACTAATTTTTGTGGTTTTAAAAGGGTAAAAAGGTTGTCTTCATGGTTGTTACAAATCCCCCAACAAGCTTTGACTAAAGAGGCATATTAATTGACATCTCTGCTTCATTTGTTTTGTCCAGTTACACTTCGTAAATAGACCAAAAATGTTATATTCCGTCTAGTGTTGCAATTTTTATGTTCTTCAACACAGTACGAAAATCCTAGTTGTTAATATTCTGTTGACAAGCAGTGTATTTATTGACAGTCCTGAGTACATGTGACAAACATGGATTTATCAAGATCCAATCATGCGTAATAGCCACTTTTTCCTATGATGTATTGCCAAGTTTTCCCATTTTTATGCCTCCTTTAGTTGCAGTAATTTCTCTTACAACTAAGTTCTTAATTCTGAAAATCGGATTGCTTCAGTTAAGAGGTGCCATGGATCCAAAAAGGCATTACAAGAAGAGTGATTTAAAGTCAAAAGCACTACCTAAATATTTCCAGGCAAGTCTATTATGTCATAACCTATTTATATATCATCCATTCACTTTATCAACATCTTATTTTCCTGTTGGCAAGAGGCAAGACTTTGATGGTTTGAAATTTGAGCAGGTCGGCACAGTAATAGAGCCAGCATCTGAATACTACTCAAGCAGACTGACTAAGAAGGAGAGAAAGACGACAATTACTGATGAGCTTCTTTCTGACCGCAAACTTGGGTTGTATAGGTAAGTCATGAACATAAATAAAATTAAAGGATCTATGCAACTTCTTTAGCAGGTCTGTTCAATAGAACTCTAGCAGTATTGTTTTGAGCTGGAGACTTGTGTGTCCAATCAGGTTGGAAAATTGGTCGCTTCTTCTGAAATTAGTAGTGTTGGCAGCCAGTGATAAAGGATCCCTCTCTCAGTAGTTTAACGGTTTAACCACTCAAACTTTTCTAGTTTTTGCTTAATTGTCAAGTTCAGCTCAATGAATTTCAAGGAGCCTGAGGAAAAGAGAACAATACCCTTTGAAAGCGCACTTGGCGTCCTCAAATACCAATTCACAGAAGTAAAAAATGAACTTGCTAGAGGGTGTTCATGAATACTATAACATTCTCAATGTATGTGTCAGGCAGGTATGCTTGCTTTAAATGGGTAATGGGGTTGAATTGGTCAGGATTATGATGAAAGGGGGCCGGAGTGACTTTGTAGTTAACCTTCAGACAGTGAGGGAGTTGATATCTTAACACTAGAATACTCAATTGGTCGGGATTATGATGAAAGGGGGCCGGACTGGATTTGTAGTTGACCTTCAGACAGCGAGGGAGCTGATATCTTAACACTAGAATACTCAGAAAGAGGGAATCCTTAGATCTTCATTTACTATTGATCTATTTTTGTTCATCATTTTCACCTTCAGAACTCCTCAATCTCTATCGTACTAAGATATGTGGAGCATGATAATCATGAAGATTTTGAGCTTTGTTTGCAGGCTCTCAGCCTCCTTTCCGTGAATTCATTTGAGTTAGGAAATATTCGAACTAAGCTACGATCTAAGCTTGAGAACAAGGGAACTGGAGTCGTAAATGTTAGATTGGAGTTAATTTTATGTGTTTTATCTTTTTTGCCTGCTTGCATTGAATATGCTCATTCTTTCCTGGGTCATTGACTTATTGTTAACAAAGAATTGGGAAAACATAGTTTGCCTAGCCTATCTACAGTCCGGAGTTTTATTAATAATAAATACATGGGCAAAAGCTGTATACCTCACTTGTACTTTCTTACTGTGAAGAAAGTATTGGTTCATATCATGCTTTGTTCTGCTTACTATGTTCCTTCTGACCCGTGTATGCTACACAGAAAACGCAAGGTTCGCGAGATTGAAGAACATAACCGGCCAGGTGGAGTGGACAAGTGGAAGATTAGAGGATCACAGTCATGGAAGCGGGCAAAGCAAAGAAGGCATTGAAGCTTACATAGTGTTTAAAAAGCTGTGGTTCCCATTTTTTCCTGTCTGGCCAATTGAGGAGGTTAGAAATCTGTTATGAGGTGTACGCGACGTTTAAGAAAAATTATCCGGATGACATAGTATGGCAGGTTTGATAGAACATATAAATTCTCTGATGCCATAATTACAGCAGCATACTTGTAATACTAGTTGTTAGCAGTTAAATTGAAATTGCCGTCGTCAAATTTGATAGTGTTGCCGATAATGCTCCTATATACTATTGCCTTCAGAAGGGGTTGTAACCACTAACTCAACAGTCTACTTTTATTGTTCCTGGTATCATGTTTTGAGATGCTATACATTTTTCACAATTGTTGGGTCGGATTTTTGGTTCTCCAAAGAAAACTGCAGCAGTTGATAATGAGGTTAGCATTTGGTATAATCAAATTGTTTAGAGGAATAATAAGTAACTAGCAGATAATCATCCTCGTAGGATAATCAGTTAGCTAAGTTTGGGACCCTGATGCTGAAGGCATCATGTGCACCATGAAGAATTTATTATGTTTTGTGGTTGGATTCGAGAACAATTTGTTTTTTGTTATTGTTTCATCTTTCCTTGAGCTAAGGGTTTATCTGAAATAGGCTCTCTACCTTCAAGGTAGGGGTAACGTCTGCATATACACTAGCCTTTCCAGATTCCACTTGTCTGATTATATAGGGTTTGTTGTTATTGTTTCAGAATGTTTTGTCTATTGTTGGAAGATATTTTGCCGTTGATCTTTGTTAATTAATTCATATAAACAACTACTTATACATTTAGATACCTTTCATATACTTGGTGGAGAAGCGGACTAATGTTTAAGGAACTTTTTCCCAATCCTCTATAAAAACATCCAGCCTGGAAGTGAGACTCGAAGGGTAAGCTTATGGCGGTTAGCTTCTAGCACCAAATAATAGGCATGTGGCCGACACTGATCGGCATCACTTAGGCCTTCATTCATGATACTCTGCTAGGATTTGCAGCGCCTCCAACTACTTAGGGGGACCCACTCTTCTGGCTACAAACTTCGCAATTTCCTACATCTTTAAACTAATTTTTCACAACACTAGTCAATAGACTCGATACTAATAAAAATCATTAAACTTGTGTTACGCCCTCATTTGAAATCCTCTTCTCACGTTAATCGTGTGTTACGCCATAGATGCCCTAATGTCATGATGGTATACGGAGCAAGTTTGTGTATACCTGGCGTGTTTTGCCTCTATTGGAACTTGAACTTGATACCTCATTGTTTTCCTCTCACTTTATTGACCACTAGGCCATACTCTTGGGCGTGCGACGCCCACTTGTGTTCAAGATCCTATGTTCATATTTATGTTGGAATGCTTGGATGTTTCCCTTTCAGCAACTTTCTTTAAAATTTGAAGTTCATCGTTGACCTGGCTTCAACTGAAGAGAAAAAATACTCCGTTTTTACTTATGGTTCCGTTTATATAGTGGGAAATGACGAAGAAGAAACAGAATACATAGGAACCTGATGCGTATTATGTGTTTTCTGAACTTCTAAAGATGAAAACTAATTAAATACTCCCTCTGCTCACTTTTACTTATCCAGTATTCTAAAAATAGATTTTCACTTTTACAAGTCACTTTTAGCATATCAAGAGAAGACAATTTCTTTTTTTTCCTGTTATACTCACCGTATTAATTACTCATTTCAAATTATTTTCTCACATTTATTAAAAATATACATCAATTAATATGAGTATAATAAATTATACACTTCATTTATTATTTCTTAATGAGTATGTAAAATCCATAGTGAACAAGTAAAAATAACCGGAGGAAGGAATAAAAGTAGTTGAAAGACAGTTGGCGTGGCCTATGTCTTCAACTAGTCAATTGAATCAAACTCTATCCAGCCGAACTGATTAAAGACTAAAGAATAGCATTCAATTTGAGAGAGTAGTGGGTGGGCTATCACTATTGCCAAGACTTTGCTTGTCTATCCACTTGCTTGGGAATAAAACAGTTATCACGATGCATTCTCCTTGGGATTCACACTCGTACCCTATATTTGTGCTACCTTTTAATATGTACCCTATTTTTAAAAATTATTGATTTGGTAGCCAGCTAACAAAATATTCGTAATAATATGACAATTATACCTCTGACAAAAGATATAAAACATGCATTATGCATTAATCGGGTGATCTGCTACCTCATTCGTGAACAAAGATCTCCTCCTATCCTCTCAGCAGATTCATCTTCAGAATCACACTTGCATGGAGTTGTTTGACGGATATAGCACGACGTTTTCACTAATAGGTCTTCAAAAACTTTTCTAAACTTCAAATTTAATGCATGAAAGATATAGAAAAAAGTTGTTTCGCGTTGAAGTCTGAAGTTTTAATCAATTACAAGCTAAAACTTCATGTTAATGTAGCATATGAAGTTGTTTCACGTTGAAGCTAAAACGTCATGCTAATGTAGCATGAAGTTGTTTCACGTTGAAGCTAAAGCTAATTGTTACGCGGCGCCTTCCTGAAATTCTTTGGAAGGGCGACGTAAGGCTAAGCAACCGATGTCAGGGTGGTTGTTGTCCGCCAAATGAGGTCCTCGCCACACGCTAGACTAGATTGTCAGTGCCGTGTGGGAAAACCAATGCCAACAATTGAGAGAACAGTAATGAGATTAGAAATGATGAAAACTGGATTGCAATAATGAAAGCTTTTACAAAATGAAGGCAACGCGGTGTCGAGGGGTAGAGACACCAGTACAGGGATTTGCTTGCTCTAAAGTTTTGAATGCTTGATACCCCCTAATAATGCTTAAAAAAATAAACCAACATTACATGAGTAGACTAAACTACGCTAGAGAAACAGAATGGAAGTACATGAAATAAAGCTACTCTATATTTACAGAGAAAAGGACTTAGTTTTCCACAAAGGTAGAAACAGGTCCGTTCGCAGCAACTTTGTCTCAGGCATCACGATCTGCGCGCGCGGCGCTGTTGGCAGCTGCTTGCGGCTGGGCGCTAGCGACAGAGGCACCTGCGCGCTTGTCACTTGGAGCGGCCAAGACCACGGGGCCGTCCGTGGCGCTAGGCGTTGGGAGGCTTGCTAGGACGCCACGGGGCGCGTCCAAGGGGTCATGGGGCATGGATGGAAAGCCGCCCATGACATAATGCATGCTGAAGTTATTTAGTTCATTTGCTAAAACTTCATACTAACACATGCTAAAGTTATTTAGTTCATTTGCTAAAACTTCATACTAACACATGTTGAAGTTTTGTCCTGCGGTCTACAATTTGTCATGAGTTTTATATGAAACTTCAGTCTAAACATGCTGAAGTTTTTTAGTTCATTTGCTAAAATTTCATAAATTATTTAGTTCATTTGCTAAAACATACTGAAGTTGTCCTGCAGTCTACAGTTTTATCATGAATTTTATCCGAAACTTCAGTCTATTTTGCTGAAAGTGATCTTTTATTAAAGAAGGGCAACATCGTCTTTTTAAATGCTTTTAACAAAAAAATACGTATGAATACAAACAAAACGAATACAAATTAAAAAGGGGCGATCAAATAGAGCACCCCATGCAATTTTTACATTCTCATTGCATTGATTAATAGTTAGATTATCTTCGTATAATTGAGGTCTATATATAATAGTCCATTTATTGCCTCCCAACATTCAACATGACAAGAAAGACAATAAAGACCACTTTGACTGCAGATTTGCTTCTTGGCCTCAATACCTATAAGTTAAACCCCTACAATAATGATCACGCCTTAATCACATACAAGTTGAACTTGTACCTAGTAGGTTAGTATTGTGAAAGTCTCCTGAGGCCTTCTTGGACCCCGATACCTACTACAACAATAACTACGCCTCCATCACATACAGGTTAAACCCGGTACCTACAACAATGATTACGCCTTAATCACTTACAAGTTGAACCTGTACCTAGTAGGCTAGTATTATAAAAGTCTCCTGTGGCCTTCTGACCCAACTCCAGTTGACTACAGATTTGCTTCTTGGACCCCGATACTTACAGCAACAATAACTACGCCTTAATCACATACAGGTTAAACCCGGTAACTACAACAATGATTATGCCTCAATTGCATACAAGTTGAACCTGTACCTTGTAGGCTAGTACTATAAAAGTCTCATGTGGCCTTCTGACCCAACTCCAGTTGGCGCACAAGTCTAACATTAAATGCAAAGTCTCTTTCTCATTCGAACCCGTAATGTGCACTTATCCTCCCTAACGTATTGTGTCCTTACCATTGAACCAAAGACCCGGGGCCTATTTGAGTCGGCACCTAATATTGTTATTTCCCTGCTTCAACTTAAATCATCATAGAAGTAGTTGTCAGTAGCCACCCCACTAATACCATATGGAGTATCGTCCAATCCCCACACATCATATTCATCCTCATGCTAGACATAACTGTGACATAATCAGTAAAAAGAATCTTGGCAACGGTGGAAAAGCCGAAGTTTCAAACAACGTAGTTTCAGCTTTCTTTCATCCGCTTTGCTGATAGTATGATACTCAAGACATCAATAACGAAAGGCAGCCCAGTGCACTAAGCTACCGCTATGCACATGGTCCGAGAAAGGGCCGGACCACAATGGCCAAGACATCAATAACAATCCGTGAAAAGAATAGGCAAAGCTACTTCTATTAGTGCATTTATAAATTTATACACATTCAATCGACCAGGGAAAAAGCAAGGGAAATCATAGTATGTCCGCTGATTTCCCAAGTAACTACTTGTAGTATAATATCATCTTCAACTCAACAAAACAAATTTTAATCATTATCATTTCATACAGTAGTGGCTGTGGGAAAGGAGAGAATTCACACGTTTGATGTTTCACTAGGTGCAGATCGAGCGTGCAACAGAGGTTGAAGAGCTTTTACCACAATGCTCATATTTGGCCGAAAATCAGCTTCATATTGCACACACAAAGCAGCAACAGCAGCCATCTGTTTTACCATGAATATTTGAGTAGGAGTTGATGAAAATCAAGAAGACGTGAAAAATAGAACAATTTTTTTTCCCCATCTTCTCCTGAATTAGATGCTGATTTTCATTTTTAATCAACATAACTTGGGAGAAAAGGTAGAATTACAGCTGCAGTAGTTAAGAGTGACATACCTTTGCAACTGCTTTAGGAGGGTATTCTGTACCCAGTCTAGCGTCAACACATTGCTTCACTTTATCTTCACTAAGTCTTGGTGTTGCCTGATAACAAATGGTATGAATCGTCAAATTTGCAGACCAAAAGAATTCAACTAAAGAATGGTGCATCAGATATAGTAATGCCAGTATCTTTAAGGCTATACCCATGTCACAAGACTCTGTTGGCCACGTGGCAATGTATGATCAACAGGTTTACGGCCAGTGAGGAGTTCAAGAAGTACAACACCAAAGCTGTAAACATCACTCTTTGAACTCAGCTGACCAGTCATTGCATATCTGCAACACAGGGAGGTAAGTCCAATCAGCATAAAAATAAATGACCTTTGGGTCTAGTACTAATAAAACAAGAGCTAAAACTCCTTTATTTAGTTAATTAACCAAGTTCATAGCATATTTGTATTACACATTAAGAACTGGACTCACTCAGGAGCATGATAACCAAAGGTTCCAAGAACACGTGTAGAGTGAAGACGTGCTGCCATATCAGGAGCTTGATTTGACAAGTCAAAATCCGCAATTTTAGCAACATCATCATCAAAGAGTAAAACATTGCTAGACTTAATATCACGATGGATGATATGCGGCTGTGCTTTTTCATGCAAGTACTCTAGCCCTTTTGCAGCCCCAACAGCAATTTTAACTCGTTGTGCCCATGACAATACTGGCCCTGGCTGTGCACCTTTCACGCCTTTTCGTCCTGCAACCACAGAATGAAAACTTATTTGCATTTTTCGGCTAGATTAGCAAAATTAGGAAAGATGAAACTGTCAGTTTAGTCATATTAATAATTTATAGTCTAGGTAGTTTAAGGAGGCCGCTACAATAAATGTCCTAAAAATGGGCAGTCAAAATGGTTTTCAGCATTAGCTATGAGACGCACTGACACATTAACTTCGCTGAGACAAGACCACCACAATCAAAAGTTGTTCCAAAAGGTCAAAATATGAGTATGACCAGCCATACATAAGAAGACACATAATCAAAAGCTCCCAAATGGAACAGGAATATATACAGAAATAGACATCAGTACTGCCAGAAAAAGCAACGTAAAAGTTGTTTCCATATGAACCTATAGGTCAAGGTTCGAGCCGTGGAATCAGCCAATGATGCTTGTCCCAGGATAGGCTGTCTACGTTACACCCCTTGCCCTTCGCCGGACCCTGCATGAACGAAGGATGCTTCGTGCACAGGACTGCCCTTTTAACATGAAACAAAACGAAGGCATGTAAAGGTTTTGCTCTGTTCAACAGACATACACGTTCCGTTAGCAAATGACAACAATTTCCGTTTAAAAAGCAACGGCAGTGGATATAAGTTCTATTTTTGTTAAAAGTGGAAATGGGTGGGTAAATCACGACCCTAAAGCACCTTTAGACCAGTTTTCATGAATTAAGTTTTACGTAGAGAGAGGGGAAAGGATTTAATGGACTCAGCAGGATAATGATCAATTTTCAAACTACTAGGAGTTACCCTTTTCTATTACCTTAAGGAGCAGTGGCAATGACTGATATTAAAACAAGGAGAAGGTGGGTTGGATTGGATTTGGAAGAATAATAAGGGCATTCTAAAGACTAAGATCAAATTCCATTCATTGCATTGGGTCATGAATATATTGTCCATTTCTCTCTCTTTCCCCAGTGTTGTCAAAGGCTCATTTAAGGTGCGCTTAAGCCCCGATGCTCAGAAAAGCTCAAGGAGGGCGCTTCGCGTCGCTTTAGTTGCGCTTCCGTGTAAGGCAAGGCACTAAGGCGTGCGTCTCATTGCCCATGAGTTCTCTCTTGAATCAAGCGGCACTAAACAACAACTATAATCAGAAATAAGTGTATTAGTTGCTAAGGAAAACATTATAGAATTAATTTGTTTGTTCTTGAATTACAAATTAATTTTTATTTATTTCCTTCATTGCGCCTTTTTTTAACTAAAACCCACACTTCAAGTGCGCTTTGCGCTTAAAGCCCAAATAGATCTAGAGCGCTTTTTAGAGTTTTTCGCCTTTAACAACACTACTTTCCCCCTATCCCTTTCGCTCCCTCTCTCACATACACACACAAAAGGAAACTCTATGAAGCTTCACCAACATGATATGGAAGCCACTTTAAGCTCCCTGCCTCTCCCTCTTTCCTTGATTGTCTCTCCTTCTGATCTCTGACAAATAAAGTGGGCCAAGTCCAATAACCTTTGTCGCAAACAATCTTTTCAAGTTTATACTATCAAAAGAAAACTATTAGGGGAATGGAAGGACCGTAGAGAAAAAAGAATCAATGACATTTTTTTTGGATAAAGAAGAAGCAATGACATTCTAGCTTTAGGTATCCCTTGTACCCTCTATCTCAACTCAATGCACACTTCCCATCCAATTTTTAATGTCCCAAAATGTTATAAATCAACCTTGCAAAAAATTATATCGGACAGAATTTTACATGGAAGGCCAATTTACCAAAATCTGAACCAATTAAGGCAAGCATGAGTTCAACCCTTCTCTCATCGAGCCAGGATTGATAGCCACTCGACCTGAGGAACTTAAAACTTACTATATGTAGACATTTTTCATTTTAACCAACTTATCATTTTCTGAAGTTCTATCACTAACAAATAGTATGTAAAATTAGCTTTTTCCCTATCTGCATAGTCAAACTATGTACTCCCTCCGGTCCACAATAAGTGACCAATTTGCTTTTGGCACGCCCATTAAGAAAATGCTAAATTCTATACAAAAATACCTAGTATGACTAAACTACCCTTAATTAAATATTTAATGTGAGAAGTAGGAAAACTTTTAGGGATATGTACATACGGGTTATTTTGTAAAAACAAATTGAATTCTTTCTTGATTATATAAATGGACACTTATTTTGGACCAAGATGAAAAAGCAAATTCGGACAAACCCAGTTTGATCCCAACATGTGGGGCCTGGGGACAAAAGAACTAATAATGGAATATGTTTTAGAGAGAGGACAAAAGAACAAAAAGCATATACAAGCATACAATAGCAAAAAGCAAATAATAAAATCTGAAAGTAAGAAGGAAAACATTAAGGGCTCTTTAGCACAGTATATGAGGAAGTCTTGGGGCAAGTTTGCTCTTGATTAGAGAAACATTACATAACACTTTCACGACACATGTCAGGAATAAAAGCCAAGGCAAGGCCCCTCAAAAAAGGAGGATAAAGCTGGGAGGAGCTTTGATCGCTTTTTGAGGGTTGAAAATGCAGTAATAAAGTGGTTTAAATGGGTGCCATGTACACATGACCTAATTGGATTTGGAATTTGCAATCTATTCCAGACACAATCTATCACGAATGGTCATGAGATTCAATTTGAGTTTGACCCGTTTAAACATGAACTTCATAGAATAGCTCGACAACGGCTTATAGTAAACTAACCATGAAGAATGTCATGAAGAGATCCATTTGGGGCATACTCATAGGCCAACACACGAAGACCACCATCCACACAATAGCCGAGTAATTCAACCACATTTTCATGTTTTAATCTTGATACCATAGAAACCTGCAATGGATTATATCATATCCAAGCAACGGTAAGAAATTTATGTATAATATAGGTTAGTCAAAGTAGGACAATCCAATTGACCTGACCTGCGCCAAAAATTCTCGATCAGGCTGCTTACTCGAGTCTAACTTTTTAATGGCTGCAGCCCGCCCACTTTTCAAGACACCATGGTATACCCTTCCATATGATCCCTCGCCTATCAAGGCTTTTGTACCAAAGTTGTCTGTGATGTCCTTTAACTCATCAACAGCTATAGAAGGAACAGCAATGGGCTGGATGTTAACAGTCTGTGTCTCCTTCTGCGCACTTTCTGTTGCACGTTGCCCTGCATTATAGCCTAAAAGAATTTTCTCCGGTTAGTGAGGAGTGAAAACAAGAAATCCTATCGGAAAAATTAAAATGAAAACTCCCAGTAAACTGAAGCAGGACACTATCTAAAGAAAGCATTTCCATAGGATAAGAGTAAGGCCAGAGCAATGAACCAAACACTACATCTTTTAACTGACTATTTATTGGTTTAGTATGGTTAAATTGAAAGATTGAGATGAGAGACATGTTCGCACAGTATGCATCTGTTCCATACCGTGTCATCGTAAAGACACTAAATACAAACATCTTCAATCTTTGAGCTTCCAAGATGCTGGAACTAGTTTATTTATAAACCTGCTGTCGAGATTAGATTATCTCTTCCTAACTCAATTGACAGTGCTCAGTGGTCAACATTGAGCTTCAATCCCGGAGATACTTAGAGTAAAAACACTACCTGCCTGCCCTCCCTTGCGGCCAAACTTATCATTCCCCATAGTTTGTGATTTACAAAAAGAAAACAGTACAAGGAGGAAATTGACCTGCTGAATTATTGGTCATGAAGGGTCCATGATCAGCAGCTTTGTGCATGTCATCATCATCACAACAACCGAAGCAGCCCATAGTTTTCCTTCTTCCTATACCCTTGAGATATTCTGGAAAATACTAGTAACAAAGTTAAAGAAGTTATATAGGGTGTCTCGAGAACACATAAAAGGACTCTCAATCAGTGCTATAATACAAAATCCATTAATCCAAAGCTTTCTGAAACACGGTAATTCCTTTGCTCTCCCCGTAAATCGAAAATGTTCACCCAATGTCATCAACAATATCAAGCAGGCCAGGTGAAAGATCAATAACAACATTAAAATATTATCTTATGCTTCTACTGACATATAATGAATGTTTGTATGGCACTCATGGAAAAAGGCAGAAACTACGCACATCAACATATCATAGAGGAAAAAGAAAAAGTCAACATAATAGGCTAATCAAGACGGAAATGGATTTTTAATGCATAAACCTACATGAATTACACTTACATGACATGGTCTCCCTGTGATGACCGACGGATATGCATTTTAGTGGATATATGACAGCAAATATGGTAAAATGATTAGGATATACATCATATGAACCTAGATTATTAAAGAGTTGGCATCAAGAGAAGCACCAACTCTTTCCTTAACATCCCCATTTCTCAATCTCCCATAGTTATATTTCTTTCTACGCGTTCTAGAGAAAATGTCACCATAACATAGGATTTACAAATTATTTTCTGGAATTGTCATGCTCAATTTAGAGGCAGATTTAGGGTTTGAACTTTATGTGTTCTGGATTCTAGGACAGCAACCTCAAGTCTAGTACTGGGAACTGATTAAATGAATTTCTTAGCATATATACAAGGTTTGAACCAAAACTACTGGGTTCGAACCCATACCTTATGCCTACATCCTCTCCCGATACTCATAATTGAAACTAATCAAAATCGCAAGCTTTTGATATCTTCACCTTTATAAGATACAATAAGGAAGTCACTTTATTAGCAAAAATGCATCCAGAAAGACAACTACTTTGAACCCTCATTTAGATATTCCAACAAAGAAACACAATAGAAAGGAAAAAAACCATTATCAAATCGCTTTTCATTTCCATAAAGACCTTTTGTTCCTCTCTTTAAGTCACTTCAAAATGCAATCCTGATATCTTCCCTCACATTTCACTAGTCCATTACAATCTCATAACCCTCAAACAAAAAAAACAAAAAAACAAATACATTCACACTAATCTAAGCTCGAAACAGCGAGTTTCTCGATTATTAAAAAGAGTTGAAGTTCTACGTACTGAAAATGTTAATAAATACTTATTACAACAACTTAATCACTTAAGAAGGCAATTGCAGATAACTCTATTTTATATAATTAACTGATAACCTTGAATAATCGGTAAGTAACCTACTATAACATGTTAGATTACACTAATACGGTGAAAATTCATAACAGTATCAGTGCGTATAAGTCAAATCCTATTAGAAAAATTAATCTGACAACCCTCAAACTATGCCAGGTAACTGAATACACTAAAATCACAGTAAAATTAACACACGAATATAAAAAATTAATACATAATTGTGCAAAAAATACATAAATCAGCACGATCTCGTAATTTTGTCGAACAAAAATAGACTCAAAAAAAGGGGAAAATTTACGAGGACTAACCTTAGAGGCAATCGGCTTAGAAAACAACGCGCGATGAGAAAATTTGGTTGTGAAGTGAAAGAAAATGTGATCTGAAGACTGAAAGAGAAATATATGTATTGAATTGAATGAATCAGAGTGAGAAAAGTAATAGAAACGGAAACAGTGTAAAGGAAAGAGAGTTGCTCTGTCTCTTTTGTTGGCCTTGACTTCTTCTCTTTCACACACACACACAGTTCTATATTATGCCCTCTTTTATCTTTTCACAATAATTGTATTCTATTTAAAAGAATGCAAAAAATACTATTTTTCTTGTTTTTTTTTTCCAATCATTTAATTTAGAAGTTTCTTGTTAACTATGAGCAATTTCTTTTTTACTATAAAGATGATATATGAATTAATTTCTGCACATTTTAACTAATTTATTGGGTAGCTAACTGAGGACATGACCTCTGATATGAGGGTATAGAGATCGAGTATTAAGGTAGAAGGTTAGTGAGTAGTTTTTAGTTGCTCACTGATAGTCCTAGTAGCACGCATGTTCTTTCATATTCTTAGATTTTTATTACGTTATGTGGTTTTGTTCGCCTAAGGTATTGTATTCCTTGTTGCTATTATTTGGTACTACTTATCATTTATCTCTCTCTTTTCCTTTTCTCTTCCTTTTTTCTTCCTTTCTTGCTTTCCTCTTCTTCTTACCCTTCCTGAGCCGAGGGTGTATTCGAAACAACCTCTCTACCTGCATTAGGTAAGGGTAAGGTCTACGTACAGACTACCCTCCCCAGACCATACATGTTGGGGACATACTGAGTTTGTTGTTGTTGTTGTATCGAGTAGTTTGTGACGGTTAATGTGGATGTCAAGTCGAGCTAAGTCGATCTGTATTCGAATGAACGTAAATTGAGTCGAACTAATCGAAGTTTAAACTCCGCCCGACCAATCTTCCATTGTACAACAACAAACTCACAAGTTGGGGAGGGTAGTGAGTACGCAATCTTACCTCTACCTTGTGCAAGTAAAGAGACTGCTTCCAGTAAACTCTCCCCTCCGACCAAACATGCAAAACTTTACTCTAAATATGGTATATGAATTAATTGGCGCACATTTTAACTAATTCATCGATCAATCTGTGAAGGTTAATTTGGGTGTCAAGTCGGGCCAAGTTGATATGTGTCCAAATGAACATAAATCGAATTGAACCAATCAAAATTTGAGCTTAGCCGGCCAATCTTCCATCGTACAACAACAACAATAATAATAACGACAACAACAAGAATAATCAGTTTAGTCCCATAAATAGTGAATCCTTGTGCAGTTGTGTACTGGACACCTCCCACCATAAATAGTTACCAGATAACTCTATAAACCAAAGACATGTGAAAAGAAATTACCTAGTATTTTTGCCTCGACTAAAATTTAAACTTAAAACCTCATAATTCTCACCCTGACCACTAAACTACACCCGTGAGTGTGCTTAAAATCTTCCATTGTATTAAGCTGAATCGAAGCACTATCGAACTTTGTTACAATATAACCAAAGTTAAATGAATTCTTTTATGTATATTTTTATTTAGTTCTTTAGAAAATTAAATTCAAACCAAAACATATAAAATTGGATGTTGCAGGTAGGTAAAACTGCTCACCAAAATTACGAGTGTTGTATCTAAGATTCAAATAAGAAATTCTTCTACTTTTTTGTATCAACCACACATTTATATATTGGAGTTTTATTATAATTGAACAATTTATATTTCAATTTCTTTTCGAAAAAGAAATTAAACTGAAAAATTTTAGTATAAAAATTTAATAACAAATGCCACCTAAATGATTGAAAATTAGACCGACTAGGTTGGAAAATGATTACAAATACATAATAATTGTAGACAGCTGAGGGTATATAATCTTTTTGTTATTTTAATTTTTTTTAATTCCTAAATTCATAATATTCGAAGTGAGACACGAGGCATCACATGGGTGTAAGTTAGTCATAACTCATTAAACGATAAACAAATGGAATAACAATTCTAAAAGTAATAATATAATAATTGGGTAATGGTCTTCTTAAATTGATTTATTAGTTGTTTCTAATAAAATTAATTATCGTTTTGGTATCTTTACATTTGACCATGATTTATTATTATATACTAATAATAATTCGTATAAAGCAATCTATGGAAAGATATTAAGTGATTTTGGCGTTTATATAGTAAATATTTGCATGAATAATCGGCTGTCCGTCCTCAAATATCTTAATAATTCGCGAATAATTTCTCCTAATTATTCGAGTTATTCCTCCACCTTAAAATTTAGCATAAGATTCAGACTGCAGCAATTAAAATTTAACAACTTGTTTGGACGGTTGTTACTCGTTGCATTGTATCGTATTGTTACTTCAAATACGATTTGTTTAAATTGTTACTTAAATTTTATTGTATCGTATCGTTAAATTCGTTGTTACATAACGACGAAATGTGTCACTTTATGTACGACCGATTTGGTGTGGTCGCGTCGTTACCTTGTCTTTTTCTCGCTATCTCACCCTTAATTATTATTAATAATTAAATTTTATCATTTACCCTACCTTTTTATATAATAATTTTACCTTGTATCATAATTTTTCTTTATAATATTGCAAGTTTATTCTTCATATTGCTGGTGCGTGATATCATGAAACGATGACAAACGACACAATCTATCCAAACGTTGTATTTTTCAAACGATACAGTACAATACAATACGGTACGATACGATACATTATGAAATGATACGTAACAACCATTCAATTGACGGCATAGTTTCAGACGTTAATATTTATTTTTAAATTTTGTATGTTTAGAAATTATATCAAAAGTGTTTTACTGCTATATCTAAAAAATACAAGTATATTAAGAATTTTGAAGAAAAAAACATAGTTAAAGAAGATTGTCCCTAGAATAATGCTGCAATATGGGTCAACATTACTCTTTTGGAACAATTTCAGTAGTTTTTAATTTTTCTACATTTAGAAATCAATAATTTTTCTGTCGAGAGTTTGCCAGAAATATTTTTTCTATTTTTCCGAGATAGCGGCAAGGTCTACATATATACTATTTTTTCTAGACCACACTTGCGGAATTTCACTTAATTTATTGTTATTGTTATTATTTAATAAATAAGAGTATTGTAAACTGTTAAGTTTTTAAAGTACAAATATTTTAAGCACCGCTGAATCTTAAGAACATTCTAAAGTACCACTCGCTTGATTAGAATTAACATCGCCATCCCTTTTTTCACCTTGAAATATCTAATAAAGACTAATTGTGAGAAGCTAATTAGCTTAATTCATGTAAATTATCCAACTCTTGTTGAAATCAAGTGATCAACGTTTTATTCAAGCTAAGATATATGAAATGTGTTATTACTCCCTACTTTTCCCGTTAAGATAGTGCTTTATATTGATTTCTACTTCGTTCATGATGTGAGTGTACGAACAAAGTCCTACATTAGTAGCTGAAATGATCGGGAGCCTATATAAGGGAGGGATCTCTTAATGGGGTAAGGCCTTTTGGGAAAAACCGTACGGGCTTGGTCTAAACGGGACAATATCACACCATGTTAAGAATGTATTTGGACTAGTTTAATCTAACAACTGGTATCAGAGCCCAGGTTCAGCGGGACAAGTATGGAGATGGCAAAGTGATGGTGCGGGACGATGCGCACACAAGAAAAAGCTAGTTAAGGGCTTCGGTTGACATAATTGATAATACTCTAACAATATGGGTGACACACGGTGAATCTTGGATATTAACCCAGGGATCGTGACAATAGATCGCATGGAATTTAATTCGATGGGAGAACCGTGAATCGTGGTAGTCAGCCACGTGAAACTTAGTTTGAGGGGGGAGATTGTGAGTGTGCGAACAAAGTCTCACATCGGTAGTTGAAAAGATTGGGAGCCTAAATATAAGGTGTAAAAATCTCTTAGTGGTGTGACGCCTTTTGGGGAAAACCGCAAGAATTTGACCCAAAGCAGACAATATCATGTTAAGAATGTATTTGTGCTAGCTTAACCCAACACATGACTTCATGTATATCTTCTCTCGAGCTAACATGGATCAACTAATGAACAAAAATATGCTAAAGTTGATCAACACGCGATTGAATATTTAAGAGCATCAAATACCATGAATTAGTCTCAAATGCACCAATTGACCATAGATGGAATTTTCATTGGATATCATAAGAGATGGCTCCACCAAAATATACAAGTAGCCCAGTCCAATAATAAATGAATAAATCTGTCCAAAGAAAAGGTCCAACTTCCACTGCAGCCCATTTTGACATGGAATGTCTAATAAACCCAGTCCAGCAAAATGTTGGAATACTGACCAATGATGCAGTTTGAATCTTTATTTATTTATTTATTTATGGTGGTACCCGGTTCAGTGTGTACTTCTTGACTATTTCACAAGATAACTTCTAACTCCCACCAGCACATATAATATGTTAATTCCCACTAGTATAACTACCAGATTGCATGTATCTCGATTATTTTATTGTATACCGAGCTACCTCCTATCACCGCAGGTACCATCGATTAACTGTGCTATTCTAGGACAAATCTAGATGTCGTTTGATAGGGTGTATAAGAATAGTACTGAATATGATGTATTAGTAATGATGGAATTAGTAATATTAGGATTAGTTATGTTGGGATTATTTCTTATCAATTATTTGATTTTGTGCATTAAAGCTTGGGATAATACATAAGATGCTCCCTGAACTTGTCCAGATAAACCTTTATGGGTGTTCTAATACCACCCTATATTTGTTAAAACTGATTTTTTTGTGCTCCTTGTAACCCATTTCCCATTTCCCAGTAATTATGTTGTGTAGCATACACGCCGCATCTGGCGATGCCACGTATTAAATGAAGACTTAAGAGAGTATTATTAGTTTGACTATATTTAATTACTTTAACCATTTTTACGTTTAAAACGACATCGTTTGTAGTCAAATATTTACCCCAACCTATTTTTCTTATCAATTCATTTCACCCACCCCGTAAAAAATTCTCAAGTCGGCGACGAAGCCCTAATCTCAAATCCATCTGAAAATCATTCTTCTCCACTAAAATTGAAGGGATAAGATGAATGTGTCTTTGATTAAACCTAGTTAGAACCTCAAATTGTCGTTATATTTCATTGATAGTGTGGGTTTTTGACGAGTTGTTGGATTTGTTCGAGTTGCAGGGAAAGGGGTTCAGTCACGCTTACCAGTCGTTGATTCTACAATCTTTCTTTGATTTGGATTTTGGATAGAACATATGCTTTTTAAAGGTTAGCGTTATTCGTCGCCTTTATGTTGTTTTGAGCTCTAGGGTTTTCTTCGTCACTGCTACAGTAATAATACTGAATATGTTGTTGCATGTGGTTTGATTTGGTAGATACTGGTCTGATATAGTTATATATCTACTTTGCGTTGGGTTTAAAATGTCTTTTGAACTAGTCACAATAAGATTTTTCCTTGCAGGAAAAAAAACACAGATAAGCTAAGCTCTTTTATGGAGAAGGATTATATAGGTAGAGTTATTACTTCTGCACTTGATGTTGATGTAAATAGGTTCTCCTATTTTTAATTCTAGGTTATGTTAAAGACTTTGGCTATAATCCTTCTTCTGCTCGTGTTTATGTAAAGCCACCTTATTGTCCCGGTTTGGTAGAAATTAAAGTGGATAGGGACATTATGGGTATTTTTCAAGTATTAAAAAATTGAGATATCTTGGTTGTATTTGTGGAGCACATGGTTGATGAACCAGTAGTGTTCCACCCCCTCTTAGAATTTGGTCAAGACCTTGGGTGAAGTGAGGGTTTGGACACATATAAATAGGCATTCACTAGTGCCTTTGCTGAACCAAGTGCTCATTTTAATACTACTGCCCCCGTTGATACTGGTGAATCTGAAGATGGTTTTAGTACTGAGAATAGCCGAGATTCAGATCATGTAGAGTTAGTTGAAGAAGGGGAGGAGGATTATGGTAGTGATATACATGAGGAGTATAAGTCATTTATGGAGGAAAGAAGAACTTGCAGAGAAAAAAGAGGAATGTTAGAATTCAAGCAGCTAAGGTGATAAGTTGGGATTTTAACTACTTATTAGCGTATTTTAGCTTTCGTTTTAGTCCAAAAGCGCTTAATTGTGTTCCCAAAAACTAATGAAATGTGCTTAATTGCAGGAATATTGGAAAATGAGCTCCCAAGATGAAATCCAACTCAAGAAGGAGTAATATGAACTCAAGGACAAAAACAGGCACAAAAGCTCAGAAGTGCGGACCGTAGAATATCATCTATGGTCGCAGATTGTGAAGAAATTCCCATTAGACAAATGTGCAAAGTGCAGTCCGCACATGATATGTGCGCCCGCAGAAGCAGGGTCAAAGAAAAAGTTCAGAGAACCTGCATCTTAAGTCCAACAAAAGTGCGGACCATTGTGCGCCTGCAGAAGAAAAGCTACGCGGCCGCAGTCACATTTGTGCAGACCGCAGAAGAGCACAGTGTCGCCGCAAACAATATTATGCGGACTACTAAAAGAGAGCAGTGCGGCTGCAGAACCTCCGAAAAGGTATCTTTGTTCGAAAATTCCAGTCCTGTGTAATTAAAAAAGTTTCTTTTTTAGGTGTACTTTTGGCATCAACTGCTACAATAGACGATTTCTTTTACTATTTTTAGTAGTTTTTACTATTTTGAATTATTTGAACATAGATTTGTCATTTTAATTATCAATATGGGTTTAATTATCATTTCTTCCCCTATTTCTTCCATTTTAATCATGAATAGCTAGATGTCACAACCCTAGTGTGTAAACTTAATGGGTGTTTGATTTATTACTTGTTTATGATTGTGTGTTTATTATCTAGACTTGTTCTTGCTTTATTTGAAGAACTAACGGTTTCAAATATTAGTTCCTGCCTAGTTGACTTGGTCTCTACTTGAGAAAGAGAGACTTAATCTCGAAAAACTTGGCTAGCAAGAAATTGAGTCAATCGAGAGATTGATACGCCCCATTAAAGGGTTGGACCTAGAGATAGTAAAACCCGACTTGAGATTTTTATCACTTGTTTTGTCCAATACTCATTTGGACTTGAGAAATTCATATTTGGGCAAAATCACTCTCTAACCGAGAGGTAGTGAGTGGGTAACCGAGTAATGATAGCTATAATACACCCAACCAATAAAACAAGCTTTAAAGTTTACAACCCATTAGGAAAACACCTAGGTGAAGGTCATAGCCCTAGGCCTTTTATATCATTTGAAAAACAACAAAAAATAATCTTCTAGTTTCATTCTTTAAATTGCAATTGTAGTTTAACTTAGACTTTAAAATAACCAAATATTATGGAAGTGCAAATTTAAATATACAATCTCACACGCTAAGATATATACTACTAACTCCCATACATGTAACTCCCTGCAGAATTCGACCCCGACTCTTGTTGGGTATTACTATTGCATCGACCATTTTCATAACCTCGAATAGAGGAGTGAAATTGGACGAGATCAATTTTTGGCACCGTTGCCGGAGAGATAAAATACGGTGTAAGCTATATATTTAGGCGTGTTTTGGGGATATCTTTTTTTCCTTCCTTGTTACTAACGTGTGAGTATTGTAGGTGCAATCATGGGAAACAACGAGCTAGGAAACATAGCCGTGGGGGATGTGGACGTTGAGGATGATAAATGGATAAGGTCCTCTTGAACCTCAAGCCAATAGACGAGGCCGACCGCCTCATGACTATGTACCCGTTCCACCCCACCTCCACTACGAGCGGCTCCACACCGGATGTTGCCGAATGAAGGGTATGCAAGTGTTATAGTCACACTTCGTATTAGGGCGGGAAACTTCCAAATAACTAATATGATGCTCACTTTTCCCGAGCAACGAGGGTTCTTCACTGGTGCACTGGGTCAAAATGCATATAAACACTTGAAGGGTTCGTTGATACGTGTTGGGGGAGAAAACAAACAAATGTCTCCGATCTTTCCCTTCTCTTTAGGGGGAAAAGCTTTAGATTGGTTGGAACGATTGAAAAATCATTACATTCGTACTTTGGATGAACTTGCGGAGAAATTTATTTCAAAGTACTTCTCTCCCGGGCACATGGCTATTCTTCGGGATGAAATTCTAGCATTCAAGCAAGATCCCAATGAACCACTACACAAGATATGGTAAAGATATAGAACAATGGTGAAAGAGTTCCCCAACAATGATTTGATGGAGAACATGACTCAACAAACTTTCTATCGGGGGATCAATACTACCAACCAATGTGTAGTGAATCAACTTGCTGGTGGGAACTTCATGACTACGCCTTATGCAAAGGCGTGTGATATTTTGGATGAAATGGAGGATACTTCATCGGCGTGGCAATCTAGAGCCAATATTCCACAAGGTGATCCAAATGTGATTCTTCTTCATAAAGAGTTACATGACCATGGACAAGCCATAACCGAGTTGACAACCACCATGAACCAATTGGCAAAGGCTCAACTTCAACAAGTGCAAAACCCCAGGCAAATCAATGTTATGGAGGGAGTCAATATGATGGTAAACAAGCGAAGAACAAGAAGTCCGCACGTGCAACAAAGAGTGGACAATTTTGTGCAAGGCGATAGTGGATTTGATCAAGGTGATTCTTACAATGATCAAGAAGAAAATGTCCAATATGTGAACAACTTTAAAGGGAAAATAAACGACTTCCAAGGCCCTAGTCAACAATAATGGAGACCTTCAAACAATCGGGGCAATTGCAATTCTCAAAATCAAGGTAATTAGAGTGGTGGTAACAATAAAGAAATTTGGAATTAACAATAATCAGGAAAATTAGAGTGAAAGCAATAACCAATGGAATTGTCATAACAATAATAACCAAGGAAATTGGGGGAATAACAATCAAGGTGGGTGAAACAAAAACCAAGGAAATTGGGGGCGGGTTTTCAAAGTCCCCCGATGTATCAACAATCGAGCAACCCACATCTTTATCCTTCTCATGGTCCTAGTTCATCCAACAATGAAATGGTTCATATTGAGAACATGTTGAATCAAATGATGGAGAAGAATGTCAATTCCGATGGCCAACTTTCTTCACAACACATCAATCCGAAACTTAGAAGTGGAAATGGGTCAATCTTGCAAGCTTTAAATTCTCGTCCTAAGGGGGCACTACCAAGTGATACATTGGTGAGCCCGAAGGGTGGGAACAATACAAGACATGTCATGTCTGTTACTACAAGAAGTGGAAGAGGTTGGAATGCACCCACCTCAAGTCAAAGGCAACTTGTGGATGATGAGCAAGTGGAAGAAAAAGAGGAGATCCCGAACAATGTAGTGCAAACGAATGATGAAGTGCAGATTGATATTGATGACACAGTGGAGGAGACTCAAGAGGATGTGAACCTGTAGTGCAAAAATCTAAGGCACCATTGCCTAAGCCACCTCCTCCATATCCTCAAAGGCTTGCCAAGAAAAATGGCGAGAATCAATTCAAGACATGATGAAGAGTCTCTTTATAAATGTGCCATTAGTTAAAGCCTTGCAACAAATACCCGGGTATGCAAAGTTTATGAAGGACTTGGTGACAAAGAATAGATTGATGAATTTTGAAACTATCAAAGTGACTCACCAAGTGAGTGCAATTGTGCATTCGATGGCTCCTAAGTTGGAAGATCCCGGTGCTTTCACAATCCCTTGTACCATTGGAAGTACTGAGTTTGCAAAATCTCTTTGTGATCTTGGGGCAAGTATCAACTTGATGCCCTATTAGGTTTTTAAGACATTGGTAATTGGGCAACCAAGATCCACATCTATGAGATTACAAATGCCCGATCGTACAATGAAGAGGTCGTTGGGGGTGATTGAACATGTTTTGGTTCGTGGTGACAAGTTTTTTCTCCTGGCGGATTTTATTATTCTTGATTGTGAAGTGGACTTCAAGGTGTCGATTATTCTTTGTAGACCTTTCCTTGCTACGGGTAAGGCTCTTGTTGAAGTGGAAGACGGAGAACTCACTTTTCGGGTGGGTGATAAAAATGTGGTGTTCCATGTGTGCAAATATATGAGGCTACCGAATAGCAATGAAGTTTTTTCTTGTTGGATTTGGTGAACGATGTGATTATTGATGACACAAGTTCCACGATTAATATGGGCGACATGTTGGAGGTCGTCTTGCTAAATTTTGATGATGACGAGATGGATGGCTTCATGGAATGTGTTAATTCTTTGCAAGTGATAGGGTCGTATAATTATGGACCCCAAAAGCTTTCATTGAATCTTGAGAATAGGAAAAATCCTCCTACAAAGACTTCAATTGAACAACCTCCTATCTTGGAGTTGAATCCATTGCCTCCACATCTCAGGTATGAATTCCTTGGTGTTATACTTTATTCTTTCCTCTTGTTTGACTAACGTGCAGGTTGACTCTACATTGGCGGTGCTCCACAAGGAAAGCTATTGGGTGGACTTTGGCGGATATTGGGGGAATAAGTCCTGTTTTTTGCATGCACAAGATTAACTTGGAGGAAGATGCCAAACCCTCCATTGAACATCAAAAGAGACTTAATGAAGCCATGCAAGACGTGGTAAAAAAGGAGATCATCAAGTGGTTAGATGTCGGGGTTGTCTACCCCATTTCTAACAGTTCGTGGACTTCTCCGGTGCAATGTGTTTCGAAGAAGGGGGCATAACTGTGGTCACCAATGACAAGAACGAGTTGATTCCTACAAAAATGATGACCAGGTGGAGAGTATGTATGGACTATCGGAAGCTAAACAAAGTCACAAGGAAAGACCATTTCCACTCCCCTTTCTTGACCAAATGCTTGATAGGTTGGCTGGACATGCTTTCTATTGCTTTCTAGATGGATATTGGGGCTACACCCAAATCTTTATTGCCCTGGAAGATCAAGAGAAAAAATTTCACTTGTCCCTATGTAACTTTCGCTTTCAAGAGAATTCCATTTGGCTTATGCAATGCACCTTCAACTTTTCAACGGTGTATGATGGCGATATTTACGGATATGGTAAAAGGACTACCTTGAAGTCTTCATGGATGAATTTTCGATAGTCGGGGATTTCTTTGATGATTGCTTGGAAAATTTGGATAAAGTATTGGCAAGGTGTGAAGAAACAAACTTGGTGTTGAATTGGGGAAAATGTCATTTCATGGTCGAGGAAGGCATTGTCCTTGGGCACAAGATTTCAAAGAAGGGAATATAGGTTGACAAGGAGAAAATATAGGTGATTTCTAAACTTCCACCTCCAACATCCGCGAAGGGCGTGAGAAGTTTTTTGGGTCACACGGGGTTCTACCGACGCTTTATAAAGGATTTTTCAAAAGTAGTGAACCTCTTGTGAAAGCTTTTGGGGAAAGATGCTAACTTTCACTTCAATGATTATTGCATGAGAGACTTCAAATTTCTAAAGTTCAAGTTGACAGCTATTCTCATTATCACCGCTCCTAATGGAGTATTCCTTTTGAGCTTATGTGTGATGCCAGTGATGTAGCGGTTGGAACAGTTTTGGGACAATATATCAACAGGATTTTTCATCTGGTCTACTATGCTAGTAGACCATGAATTATGCCCAAGTCAATTACACCATTAGCGACAAAGATCTCATTGCCATTGTTTTCCATTGAGAAGTTCCGCCCGTACTTGATGGGTGGAAAGGTTATTGTTCATACGGATCATGCGACACTTCAGTATCTTATGAGCAAGAATTATTCAAAATCTTGATTGATGATATGGGTGTTATTGTTGCAAGAGTTTGATATTGACATTCAAGATCGGAAAGGGAGTGAAATCAAGTGGCAGACCACTTGTCTTGTTTGGAGGAGGAGGTGAGGCCGCGTGATGGCCTTGAAATCAACGACTCCTTCCCCGATGAGCAAATCTTGGGCATTTCAATGAAGGATGTGCCATGGTTCTCCAATCTAGCAAACTTCCTTGTGTGTGGAATCATCTCGGATGAGTTCTCTTTAAATCAAAGGAAGAAGCTCAAACGAGATTGTCAAAGATGCAAGTGATATGGTGGAAAGATGTGATGAATGCCAACAGGCCGGTGGAATCTCGAAGAAGAATGAAATGCCTCTCACTACCATTTAGAGATTGATATCTTTTATGTGTGGGGTATTGACTTTATGGGTCCTTTTGTAAGTTCTTGTGGAAACATCTACATCTTGGTCGCAGTTGATTATGTGTCTAAATGGGTTGAGGCCATTGCTCTACCCAAGAATGAAGCTAGGAGTGTGGTGGCGTTCTTCAAGAAGAATATTTTCACAAGATTTGGTACTCCGCGGGCGATCATAAGTGATAGAGGGTCGCATTTTTGCAACAAGGCTTTTGATACTTTGCCAAGCAAGTATGGTGTCACTCATAAATTTACGACTCCCTATCATCCTCAAGCTAGCAGTCAAGTGGAAGTCTCCAACCGAGAGATAAAGAGTAACTTGTCCAACAGTGAATGCTAACCGGGCGAATTGGTCAAAGAAGCTTAATGATGCACTATAGGTTGATCGGACTGCTTTCAAAACTCATATCGGGATGTCTCCATACCGATTGGTTTTTGGCAAAGCTTGTCATCTTTTGGTGGAACTTGAACACAAAGCCATGTGGGCTTTAAAGAAGTTGAATCTTGATTGGGGTGCAACCGCTAACTTGCGGGTTGCACATTTGAATGAATTGAATGAGTTCCGGTACCATGCATATGCAAACAAAGAGAGAATGAAGTACCTTAATGACAAATACATACTAAACAAGGAGTTCAAGGTGGGAGATCTTGTTTTTTTGTTCAACTCACGATTGAAGATGTTTCCGGGAAAGCTAAAATCCAAATTGAGTGGTCCTTTTGAAATTGTGGGTGTGACACCTTTTGGTGTTATGGACTTGAAGAAAAAAAATGATGAGGTATTCTGAGTTAATGGTCATCGGGTGAAGCATTATTTGGGACAAGCTGATGATGGCCACATGGTGGCATTTATTCATTTGAAGAGATGGTAATCTGCATCGTGTCGCGGCGTTTAATCAGGCGTATCTTGGTAGGCAACCCATGTTTTCTTTTTCTTTTTCTTTTTCTTTTCTTCTTTTGTAGATAGGTATTATTTTGTGCTAACCGTATTTGAAGTGTGTTGCAGGAATGAGTGTGCTTTACATGAACTGTGCTCAGAAAAAATTGGCTAAGTGTGAAAAAAGTACGGACCGCACAATTTTGAATGCTACAGCAGAAAGCAACTGTGGCCGCACAATTCTTGTGCGGAGCGCACAACTTGGAAGGGGAAAATGCAAACTCTCTGAAGTTTGGTCTGTCAGAAAATTGGCCATTCTGCCACTGCACATCGAATTATGCGGTCCACAGTCAAATTCTACGATCGCACCTCAAATTGTGCGGACCGCAAAACAACATAAGCTATTGAGCCTCCAGGTAACAGAGTGCGTACTGCAGAAGGAATTCTGCAACGCACTCCTCCTTTGATTCCCCAAGTTTGCCTGCAAGTATAAATAGTAGCCTTGGGCTACTGTACAAAGTTTTTCCCTCTCTAAGCACTCTAAACTCTAAAACTTTGAAATAATCTGTTCAATCATCTGCCACTCTCCATCCACATCTGTGATCACTTAGTTTCACTCCTTCATATCTTGTATGCTTAATTTCTCATAGAAATTTTCAATTTTCTTAGTTTAATTTACAATGTTTTAGGTAGTTTAGGCCATTTGTCAAATAGATTTCAATTTCAATACCATGTGGGGGTTTCTGTAATGAGACAACTACTTATTATTTCATGGGGACTGGGTAAATTTATTTGCATGTTTAATTGATAATACCATGTTGAATCTGCAAAAACTTGAAAACCCTAGAAATTTGGTGGCCGCACTTGATATTGTGCGGACAACTGAAATTCCATCGCGGCCGCATAAAAGTGTGTACGATCGCAGATCGGGCCAATCTCTGTCATCAGAGAGTTGACACTTTTGGAAAGTATAATGTGCGACCGCAATGAGGAATATGTGGACCACACTTCAATTCTGTGGTCGCACTCAAAATTGTGCGGACCATAATTCCATCTCTGCAGTCGCATTTCCAAATTATGCGGTTCTCACAACCAAGTATGCGTCCGCACTTGCAATTGTGCGGATCGCACTTCACCACCCTGCACTCATGTTCTATACTATGTAATATTGTATGTCTGCAGTTAAACCATAACTAATTGTTGTTGTTGCTTGTTACATAAAATGGTAAGATCTCGAGGTCGGGCGATACATCAAAGGGGAGGGGTGACCCTTCCAAAGGTAGAGGCAAAAACACTTTACCCCTTGCCCTCCAAAGGGTAATTAGCAAGAAAGCTACAACAAGACGAGGAAGACAGCCCGAGCCCTCCGACTCTAGTTCATATGCCCTATCTCGGGAAGCATCGAAGGGTGACTCAATGCAAGTGCATTCTGATGTTCAATCATAGCCACAACAACCACAGGGAAGGTATCAACTCTGAGACGAGACTTCCTCCTCACATAGAACTTCCGAGGGTTCAGAGAGTGCAAGTCATGCTTTAGAGCCCTCTGCTACACATGTCCCTGAATCACCAGCAACTGTTGTGGATGATACTCCGGATGATGGTCGAGGGGGTGATACTACAGTTGCCAGCCTTGAGAGGTTGAAGAAGAAAGTGGTATGGGAGGAGCGGTTTGTGAGTCTAGTTGCCTTCACCAGTTTTCGTGGGTGGTGGCCGATGAGATTGCTCACTCTCAAGCAAAAGTTCCTACTTCAAGACCTTGACAAGTACAATCCAGAAGTGTTGAGGCAGTTCCGAGAGAGGAAAGGGTGGATGTTGTTCACCCAGTAAGTTGTGGACGCCAAAGAATACTTGGTCCGGAAGTTCTATGCCAATATGGCATATATTAAGAAAGGGACCAAAGTTACAAAAGTGAGAAATATGAAGGTGTGGTTCGATCAGCACACACCGAACTCTTACTTGGGGTTTGAGGACGTGGAGCCAATATAGTACTTGGAGAAGCTGGCGATGAGTGATGCAGCTCGCCCACGGCTAGCTGAGACTCTTGCGGCCTCGGGGCCACCGCCACCATGGATCACTGTAGGGGTACGTATTTAGCAGAATACCTTAAATTTTGAGGTGAAGTGGTGGAAAACCTTCGTATGCAGCAGAGTAGACACGTGCCAGAACGAGACAAACTTACCTATTCCACGGGCAGTTCTAGTCGCATCCATTATGGTCGGGTACCCGATCAATGTGGGTGCCGTGATGTCGACCAACATGTCAGTGGTCGCCAGGCAGGATGATACTTCCTACCCGTATCCCAACACCCTCACAGAGTACCTTACAGATGCACGGGTAGAGTCTAGAGACTTTGACACAAAGGTTCGGGCAAAGAATCCCTTCTTTTGGTATTCTCTAATGGATCCGAAGAACCCAAAGAGAAAGGGTCAGTCGAGTACTATCGTAGGCCAGACTGATGAGCCTTCAGTGGTAGCTGCAGAGTTAGCAGATATGCCTTCCACTTCAGTAGTGCCTTCTGCCAGTGCATCTGCCATGCCTCCACCTTCAGCCTTAGTGCTTCCCTCCTCGGCTTTGAATTCTGTGCCTATGCCTTCTGCTCCACTATCTGTGTTGTGAGTCTCCCAGACTTTGGCGAGCCTAAACAACTGGACGCTCACAACTACTGCAAAGGTCTATGACTTATCCAACCATGATGCAACGCAATCATCTATGCCGGCACCCCAAATTCCTCCCACCGTCGAAGAGACTTTGAAGAAGATTCTGGACAACCAGAACACTATCATGGCCACTCTGGTACAACATGGGTCCTTGATTGAAGAATTGGACAAAAAAGTAAAGAAGATGCGGAAGTCGCAGGCTTCGAAGAAATTAGTGGATAAGCTCTGGTGACAGGTCACCAAGCTTGCAGCATCAGGAGATATTCCATTTGACAAGTTGATAGACCCGTAGTCCGTTAGATGTTAACCAACTCAGCTACTCCCGGACTTGAGGATGATGAGCTCCAATTGGAGACTGAGGTCGGTGCCCCTACTGGGGACACTAAGATGGACACTGGTCCACAGGGAGTTTTCTTTACTCTCACCCGTATTTTACTCTTATTTTGTTAAGCATTATGGATAACGCTTATTTTTATTCCGGGAGAGGGGGAGGGAGGTTGGAGATTCTTTGTCATTTTGATGATTCAGATTCTGTATTTTGATAACTATGAAACATTTGGACTATAATTAACTTATTGTTGTTTTCTTATTATTTCTCATTATGTATATATTCTCTATATTACCTCATTATGTATATTTGTTTAGCTTTCAATAGTTTTTTTGTTTTATAGCTCCTTTATCTTTATGTTTGCATTCTTTTTAACCTAGTAGCTTCTTTTGGATTTGCTTTTTGAATTAGTACCTTCTTTTTGCTTTAATAGCTTCTTTTTATGTTTTAGTGGATAATAAACCTTTGGTTTTCTTAATGCCACGGTTCTCTCCAAAGGTGGTTTTTGTGTAAACTGGGTGACTCTTCCCAACGATGGATGGCGTGACAACCTTCTCAAGGGATTGAGTCCGTTTTTGGTGTTTAGGTAATAATAGTAGTAATAATGAATAAAAAGACCTAATTGAGTCATTCTCGAAGAGTCAAACATGCTTCACTTGGTAGAAACATACTTAACTACGTGCTTATGGTTAAAAACAAGGTTTTTGGAAAGAAATAGCTCTTGTTAGTGACCTTTTGACTCTTGTGTTGACTTAGGCAATCATTGAGTGGTTTAGTCGAACCATAGTGATTTTCAATCTTGAATATGGTCGTTGTGGGCCCTCGACTCTACCCTCTTAAAAAATCCAGCTGCGGTGAGAGGTGAGATGTTGTTGTTGCAAGTCCAAGTACCCGTTTAAATGGTCTAGAACTTGCCCCGAATGTGTTCTAGGCGAAATTTTAAGTTTTGCTTGGCTTGAGAAGTGATTGTAGGCTCTCCTTGACCCGCTTGAAATTTTTCATGCCCACCAATGTTGTTATCCCTAGTCAACCCATTTGAGCCTAAAACCTTTCTCGTTTGATCAACATGTTACAAACCTTTGCCCATTTCGTCGTGACCCTATCTTGGCATCCGAACTTTCCTTTCACTTGTGATACAATTGGCTAAAAATGTAAGTTTGGGGGAGATACAAGGAGTTTGAATAGACATCAAGACACAACAGAGAAAAGAAATGAGTAGAAGGAAAGGCAAGAAAAAGAAAGAACAAAAAGAAAAATTCAAAAAGAAAGTGAATATGTAGAAGAGTTGAAGGGATTCAAAGAAAATTAATGATGCACACCATGGAGAAATCAAAGAAGAAAAAAATGAATATAATGACCAAAAAAGAGTGATGTTAAGACTCTCTAGTTCCCCTAAGGAAAAGAAAATGCTTCAAATAAGGGGAAAAGCATGAGCCGAGAAAAGAAAGTGGAGTTCTTAAGGAAAGATGAACATGTTCTATCATAGCATATCCAACCGAGCCTTCATTATATTCCGAAAAATCCGTACGTGATTTCAAGCCGAGTGAGCTTACATTAGTGGTGATTTACATGAGGGGAAAACTTATGACACTTAAAGCAGTACTTGCGACATTCTTTTGAGAGAGATGAGCAAACCTTTCACAAATCTTTGGATGGAGTGCTAAATTCTTAAGTGAGATAGGAAAACAGAAAGTAGAGGAGGAGGAGTTTGAGATCCACAATGACCTACATGAAAGAGCGAGCGTCCTTGATGAATAAAAGTTAACTTGTGATGCTCAAGTATCACATTAGAACTATTTGTGCTTACAAGTTTAAGTTGTTGCCTTGTTAAGTGTCGTGGGTAATTGTTCGTCTCAATTGATGTGTGATTGATTCACCTTTGCTTAGTTGGAATAACTCTTAACTTGTGGACGTGGGAATTACTTTGTTTGCTTGAGGACAAGAAAAAACTTAAGTTTGGGGGAGTTGATAAGTGGGGATTTTGACAAATTATTAGCGCCTTTTAGCTTTCGTTTTAGTCCAAAAGCGCTTAATTATGTTCCTGAAAACTAATGAAATGTGCTTAATTGCAGGAATATTGGAAGATGATCTCCCAAGATGAAATCCAACTCAACAAGGAGTAATCTGAACTCAAGGACAAAAACAGGCACAAAAGCTTAGAAGTGCAAACCGCGGAATATTATATGCGGCGGCATGTTGTGAAGAAATTCCTATGAGAGAAATGTGCAAAGTGCGGTTTGCACATGATATGTGCGCCCGCAGAAAACGGGTCAGAGCAAAAGTTCACAGAACCTGCATCTCAAGTCCAACAAAAGTACACACCGCACAATATTATGCGGCCGCAGAAGAAAAGCTACGTGACCACAATCACATTTGTGTGGACCATAGAAGAGCAAGGTGTGGTCGCATACATTATTATGCTGACTACAAAAAGAGAGCAGTGCAACCGCAATTCAGAATTATGCAGTCGCAGATTTCCGATCGTGTCAAGTTGAAGCAAAGTGCGGACCGCACATGGAATTGTGCGGCCGCAGAACCTCTGAAAGGTTATTTTTGTCCGAAAATTCCAGCCTTGTATAAATAGAAGAGTTGCACCTTTTTAGATGAATTTTTGGCATCAGCTGCTATAGTAAATGGTTTCTTTTACTCTTTTTAGTAGTTTTTGCTATTTTGAATTATATGAACATAGATTTTGTCATTTTAATTATCAATATGAGTTTAATTATCATTTCTTCTCCTATTTCTTCCACTTTAAGCATGAGTAGCTATATTTTCACTAGGGTTATCACCCAACCCTAGTGTATAAACTTAATGGGTGTTTGATTTATTGCTTGTTTATGGTTGAGTGTTTATTATCTAGCCTTGTTCTTGCTTTATTTGAAGAATTAATGGTTGCAAACATTAGTACCTGCCTAGTTGACTTGGTCTCTACTTGAGAAAGAGCGACTTAGTCTAGGAAAACTTGGCTAGCAAGAAATTGGGAAAATCGAGAGAATGATGCACTCAATTAAAGGGTTGGGCCGAGAGATAGTAAAACCCGACTTGAGATTTTTATTAACTATTTTGTTAAATACCCATTCGGACTTGAGAAAGTCATATTGGGCAAAATTACTCTCTGACCGAGAGGTACTGAGTGGGTAACCGAGTGTTGATAGATATAATACACCCCGACCAATAAAATAAGCTTTAAAATTTACAACTCATCAGACAAACACCTAGATGAAGGTCATAGCCTTAGGTCTTTTATATCATTTGAAAAACAACAAAAACAATCTTCTAGTTTCATTATTTAAATTGCAATCATAGTTTAACCAAATATTGTGGAAGTGCAAATTTAGATATACAAACTCACATGCTAAGATATATACTACTAACTCCTATACATATATCTCCCCACAGAATTCGACCCCGACTCTTGTTTGGTATTACTATTGCATCGACCGTTTTCATAACCTCGAATAGAGGAGTGAAATTGGATGAGATAATAAGGGTATTAAGTTAGGTAAAAAAACAATATATGTGGGTTATGATGAGCATGAAGCTAGGAGAGAGTCGGGACAAAGGAATCCTTTGGAAGGTAAAATAGGAGGTGATGATCCATATTATCCTTCTGACAAGGCTGCCGGCTTTGAAACAAATATATATGATAATGATGATGATGAAGGAGAGGGAGAGGTTAATCAAAGGAAACCCAAAACAAGAAGAAGAAAGATTTAAAAAGAGTGATATTTGACCCAAACTGTAAGCAAATTTTGTGGGAGCTTGGTCTTGAATTTGAGAGAGTTGACAAGTTTAGAGAAGCTCTTACTAGGTTTGTTGTTGAAGAAAAAGTTGTTGTGGATAAATATGTTAATCAACCAAGAATGGTGAGGTGTATGTGCAATGATGGTTGTCCTTGGCATCTGTTTGCTATATATGACTCTAGGACTAAAGACTTAGTTGTGAAGAATTGCATTCCAATACACACATGTGAACCTACTAACAAGAACAAATTGTGCGACAAAAAGTACTTGGCTGAGAAATTCAAAGACAGAATAAAAGAGCAACCTAACATTAGGATATTCAAGTTTCAACAACTTGTAAGAAAAGAATTAGGTTTGTATGTTGGGATATCAATTTGTACGAAAGCAAATAACAAGGTTTTGAATGATATAATGGGGGGCATGTGCTGAAGTATAGTAGAATGTTGGCCTATAGAGATGAAATGTTTAGGTCTAATCCTGGTAGTACATGTGTTGTTAAACTAAGTGAAGAGAATTTTGAAGGTGGCAAAAAAATATTTGTTGGCTTCTATATCTGTTTTGATGCACTGAAAAAGGCCTTCAAGGCTGGTTGTAGGCCCTGTATTGGATTGGATGGTTGCTTCTTAAAGGGTATTTGCAAGGGGAAATTGCTTGTTGATGTCTGTAAAGATGATAACAACCAAATGTTGCCTCTATCTTGGACAGTGGTTGAGGTTGAGAATAAGTTCAATTGGACCTAGGTTTTAAGGTTGTTGAAGGATGACCTTGAACTTGGAGATGGAAAAAATTTCACATCCATAACAAACATGCAGAATGTTAGTATTCTGTTCTTTATTTTATTCTTATGCTATCTTTGTATTTATTTTCTTCTTTTGCTTCCATAACTCTTACTGATATGTTATTGCATTTTCTTATATTCTTCTATGTAGTGATTGTATCAAGAAATTGATGAAGTATTGCCAAACTGTGAACATAGGACGTGTGCTAGGCACATCCTAGCTAATTGGTCCAACAAGTGGAGAGGTATTGAAAGAAGAAAATATTTCTGGAGGTGTGCCAAAAGTACTTATGAGGCAGAATTGAAAAACAATCTTGACTTCATGGAAATATTAGGTGGTAAAGGAATCGTTGATGACTTGTTAGGGTATAACAAAGAAAGGTGGTCTAAGGTGTATTTCAAGTTCTTCAGCAACTATGATAGTGTGGACAACAACATAGCTGAAAGCTTCATCTCCTGGATATTAGAGCCAAGACACAAAACAATTATAACAATGCTTGATGAAATCAGAGTTAAAAAAATGAACAGGACTGGACAACTGAGAGAATTTGCCAATGGTTGGATATGTAATATCTTACCAATGGCATTGAAGGTTGTACAAGACAACACAGCCAAGTCAATGAAGTGTGATATTATGTGGAATGGAGACACATGATATGAAGTGAAAGAAACTAAATATCTGAAACATTTAATTTCTTTACAAACCACGACATGCAGTTACAGATCTTGGATGCTAAAAAGCATACCATGTGCTCATGTAGTAGCTGCACTTCACTTCAAAAGCTAGAGCAAATTAACTACGTTGCTCACTAGTATACCAAAGATACTTACTTGAGACTGTATAACTATTTAATTCAGCCTGCCTTTAATATGTGAATGTGGCCAAACTCATAGAATGCATCTGTTATTCCACCAACAACAAGAAAGATGCTATGGAGGCCAAAGAAAGTTCGAAGAAAAGAGCAAACTGAAAACAAGACAGCTAAGTTGTCTAGGAGAAGAGTGGAGATGACATGTAGAGCATATAATGATAGATGCCATAATAAGAGAGGGTGTCATAAGACCAAGGCAACAGCTTCAACTGCATCAGCAAGTGCAGGAGCAAGTGTAACAACTAGTGCAGCACCAAGGGGCAGTTCTAAGTCTACTGCAACACCAAAAACTGGAAGAGGAAGGGGTATACTAAAAGGTTCTATCAATGAGACAAGGCCCTACAAAAGACCAAGAGCGGTTGGAATGTGGGTGCTTTAAACAAAAAGTGTCTACATCATCCTTAATGTAAGGCCTTTTATTACCTTTTGTTGATCAAATAAGTGGTACTATTTGTTTAGACTAACAAATAGTATCTTTCTTCAACAACTTGGAATGCCTTCAAGTAGGCCCAAAAATATTATATCTTCAGCAGATGTAACTAGAGATATTGGGCACACACCATCAACAGGAGTAAAGTGGAAAGGAAAAGCAGTAGTGATACGAAGACAACTCCATCAGATGAGAGGAAAAAAGGTCATCCAGACAAGGTCAAGAGATACACAGTTAAGTTAAGGAAGCTCCACTACACAATCCTCATAACCTTGGAAACCTTAGGAACATCTTCTGTACTTTGGCAGTCTATTAGTAACTATGATTGCAATGCTTTGTATTAGCAGCTGTGACTGCAATATTTTGTATTGGGAGTTGTGACTGTAATGTTTGTATTGGCAGTTGTGACTGCAATATTTTGAGTTAGCAACTATGACTGGTGCAATTTGTGTTAGCAGTTGTGACTATGCAATTATGCAATCTTTAGTGCTTACAACTGTGACTGCAATATTGAGTATTCTATGACTAATTAATGGTGTTATTAAGGAGCAACAACGACTGTATTTTAACCGTGATTATTGAATTCACTTATGTTTTCTTTCTCTTAGGAGTTGTCACTATATTCGGTTTCTTTCAATAGATTTCAAGTATTAAATATGCTTGAACAAAACACTTTAGAATCAAAACAACTACCAACTTCATTCCAAAAAAAGATAGTAATAATACAAAAATGATTCACCCACATTAATTTGTGTCATACACCAACAAGGTTCAACAAATAGATTGCAGTACAATTAATGAGAAAAAAGAGCCTATGGCAACTTCAATTCATCATCCTTCACTTGAAACCTAGTACTAACACCGATAATTAAACGACATAAAATGATAAACCAAAGAACCTTATCCCTTTTCCTTGATCAAGCAAATTTGATACTCTATTTTTTTTCAATCCTTTCATCTTCTCCATTTCAGTTTCCAAGTAATCTAGTTGAATGTCTATCTTATCAGTCTCATGTTCACCCTTCTTTGTTGCCACCTGATTGTCTAGTTTTTCAAAAACTTCAACTTGGCTCTCAAGTTTTCCAATATATTCTTTCAATTTAGGAATAACAAACTTTTATCTAGGGTCAACATCTCCATCCCTCCAACGCCAAAAATCACATGCTCTAGCACCCTATAATGAATAACAACAAAATTGGTATTTCCGAATTCTATTTCTTGATATCTTAACTAATTTAATATTGAAAACTAAATCAATTTACCCCATAGTATGGACAAGCCCAATACCTTCTACCAGGATTCCTAGAGGTCCAAGAAGTCAACAATGACAACAAATATCCATGATACATCGCACTTCTTCAGTAGATGCATGATCGTCCTCTTCCATACAAAGCCTACTCAACCTTTTCGAAGCCATTATATACAAAAAAAAAATGCACTTCAAAACACAAGTTTAAGTAGAAACAACCAGAATTTAACTTAAATAACCAAAACTTAACTACCTTTGCCTTCAAAAATCGAATATTGAACATCAGTTCTGGCTGATTTGGTAGTAAAATTAAATTATGGTTAGTGAGGTTGGTATGGTGGAAGAAGAAATAAGGTAGATTGGGTATTGAATTGGAGGAAGGAGGAATATATTACCGTTTGGGGTTGTAATTAGTGCTGACAATTTTTTTTCTTTTTTCGTTTTCAAGATTAAGCAATAACAATAAACACGCCCCTTTGTAGTTAGACACAACGTGCCTGGGAGATGGCTCACAAGGGTGCAGAAAAAAATCAGTCCTAAGAAGTATATGATGGTATTGCGACACCCGTAAATATTGGGTGTGAAACTCAGTGATCGTGACAAGTTCGGGATGCATTTTATGTATTATTTCTTAAAGCTTTTGAAAAGGCAGTTCTGTCTTTATATATGCTTATTCATGTATTAAAAACTATGATATTGCTAATGTCATACATTACTATATATAAAAATAGAAATGAAAAGGGTGTATTAACACTGTGTATTAGTTATACTTATAACCAAAGAATAGACTAATAATTGCAAGGAAATTAGTAATTGGAAAGCGGTAATATGCACGGAAAAGTAAGTGTATTGCAATAGTAGTTCGAATGTGTCCTACAAGTTATATTTTACTCCCTTATATAGGGAATTTCTTAATATAACGTCTGCCCTTTTCAGTAATTGAGCATTAATGACTAATAATGGCATTAATGTAACATTACAATGATTAACTGTAACTGTTGCGTGAAGGTTGTGTAGCGTTTGGCTCATTAATTGAATATCTTCGAATCTGCCCTTTATTCTGCTTGGATCCATCTTGACTGTATCTCTTCATCTTCTCAATCAGGTTGAGATTCCCGTAGCTGAATACCCCGTGGGTATGTTATTCCGTGCCTTTTTTCCTCGTACCTCTTTATAGAGTCCTGTCCAGTTGTTACGTTTTCATTGTTCCACATAGATTGATGAGTCATCATAATTATTACACTTGTGAAGCTCTTTTTTTTTTACCAATACAAATAGCCCCCCCCCCCCACTTACCATTTATTTATCGGTTAATACTTTGTAAGTGGATACTCATTTATGGCGGGAATATTTTGGCGCCGCTTCACTCGTAACATTGCATCCATCTCTGAACGTAGGCGTCGCTTGTCACTTCCATTTAATGTATGTGCTACGTGGCATTCCCGAATTGGTTCTGCAATTGTTCAGCACCTTTTAGGGCTTTTTGCGGTTGCATCATTCACGAAGTGACAACTTCAATTATGACTTTCACATCACTGTTTTTTCTATTTTTTGACAGTTTCCTTCGAGTATAAATACCCTTTTTCCTTTCTTTACTTTCACGAAAAACTTCCAACCTTCATTCCTTGTTTGCAAAAATTCTTGTCTTTATAAATATGTCTTCTTCAAACCAGTCTAAGAAAGTCATTAACGTAGATGATCTGACTCCTTCTTCTGCTCCAACACGGAGTAGGAGGGGAGGCAGTCTTAGGAGTTTAGGCTCTACTCCATCCAGGGGTTCCTCTTCTTCTCAAGTTACTCCCTCATCTTCTTCTAGGTCTGCCATTTTGTCTTCTCCAAGGGCTAGGGCTTTAAGATCTTCTTCAAAAGGTAAAGAACACAGTGAACCTCTGCGTGAGCCGAGGGTCGATGAAATAGTACCTGCGGAATTTTCCTTTTCTAGGGATAGTCAGGCTTTAAAGGATCAGCTTTCTTCAATGTCTTCTCATGACGGGGGTGACAAGTACCCTACCCAAATAACTGAGGGTTTAGTGCCTCTTGTACAAAGGGACTGTTACTGAAAGCCTGATTTTCCTGTTGTCGTTCCCAATATTAATCAAAGAATAACCTCTTACAAGGCTGGATATTCTTTTGTTTATACATATTCATTCATATTAGGATTCAAGCCTCCTATCGACCCCGTAATCATCGAGTTTTGTCGATTCTTCAAAGTTTATCTGGGACAAGTCAGTCCTCTCGTGTGGCTAGTTGTTGTGTGCCTTAGATATTTGGATACTTTAGCTTTGGTCCCCTTTACCTTTTATCATCTCATTCACCTCTATTCTCCAATGTTGTTCCGCCAGGGAGTTTTTACTCTCGCGGCTAGGAGTAAAAGGGTGTTAGTGATTCCTGATGATGATAAAGACCGAGGGTGGTACCTCCGGTATGTTTCTGTTCCTACTGCCGGTTTAGTAGGCGAAGAAAATCTTCCCTTCCCTGAGAAGTGGAATCTTGCACGTGAGTACAGTTTTTCTCACATTCCTTTCCTTTTGTTTTTGATACTTTATCAGTACCGTAACTGTTTCTTTGCAGCAATCATGGGAACTGTCGAGAATGTCTCCGGTTTTCGAGATTGGGTAGAAAAACTCTTGTTAACCGCTCCATTAGAAGAACGTTCATGGAAATACCTCTCTGGGAGGTTTGGTTGGAAAGTTAAAACTCACGGTAAGCGAAGTTTCATGTATTTATTTCTTTGAGCTTTATTTGACCTCTTTCATTTGGTAGGGTTTCCTGCTCGTGGAGTTTCTGCTGCAGTCGTGTCTGTTTCAAAGTTGTCTCTGGCGAAGGCCCAGGAGATCATTTCGAGTTCCTCCTTTACAAAGAGAAATCAAGCGGGTCAAGGACCTTAGAGGAAGAGGAGGATGAGGAGGGTTCTCTAGTCCATAGGTCACGTAGGAGGAAGGTGGTCTCTAACGACGAGTCTGCACCTGTCATTGACCCTCCCGTGCCTGAATCTGAACTGTCTGCCCCCCGAATATGCAACTCCATCTCCCGTTCGTGAATCAGTTGATCTCCTGTTCCGTGAAGGTTTTGGTTCTATTGTTGATGAAGCTCCACTTATGTTTTCTCTCCTCCTGCTCTTAAAGAACTTCCCTCAATTAATCTTGTTGTTGTTTCTACTCCCATGGCTATTCCCGCTTCTGCCTTTTCTTCTGCTCCCGTGGCTTTTTCTGCCTCTCAAACTTCTTCGCCCGTGACTTCTTCATCTATCCCCACTTCTGTGCCTTCTGTTGCAGAAGTAGGGTCTTCCAGCAGGGGGGAGATGGGGCAGGTGATGATACAAGTTCCAGCAGCGGGTAGCCTCTTCAAAACGTTAGGCCAAGCTGACGTATGGTTGAAACCCTTGATAGGCTCGACTGAGAGAGCTAAGCTGGACAACCATGGTTCCCTTATTGGGTGAATGAAATTGTGCTTAATGAAGAGGGTTTCCCATGCAGAGCAGGCAGCAAGGGATTTCCGTATTGAGACGGATAATTGGAATGAGTAGTACGAGAGTTTGGAACTTGAAAAGGAGGCAGTGGAGGAAGAAAAATGTACCTTGGAGCAGCAAGTTAGGGTGATGGAAGCAGAATTGGCTGTTGAGAAAGCGTCTTCGAACCAGGCAGGCAAGGACAAGAGCTTCTTAGAGTCTTTATTCGCAGAACAGCTGTCTCGTGCCTCTGAAGAGATCAGGAGCTTGAAGGCCTTATTGGACCAGAAAGAGGATTATTCGGGTGAACTTGTTCAATCACTCACTCAAACCCAGTAAGATCTCCGCAACTCTTTGGAGAAAGTCAATTCCTGGAAAGGTCTCTTGCTCCTTTAAAGGCCTCTCATGATGCTGCCGAGACTGAGAGGGATGAATTAAGAGTTGAAGTTGAGCTGTGGGAGAAAGATTATGAAGCTATTGAAGACAAAGCAGCCGTCGATGTTAGATGGGATTATATGAACACTCGTCTCGACACATTGACGGAAATTGTCCAAGAGGGTTTTGACATGGAAGCCGAAATTGCAAAAACCAAGGAGACCATTGAGAAGTCTCAACAAAGTCAAATTCTCTCTTCACTTGAAGGTGAGGTTCCTGCTGCTCGTGTCTCTTCATCCCAAGTTGCTTCTGCCAGTGAAGACAACCCTCCATCTGAAAAAATTTAAGAACTTATTTTTTTTTGTTTTTTTATTTGTATCAATTAGTGGTTACCCCCAGTCTCGTCGGGGGTAAGTTTGGATTCTTTCTTAAGTCCCCAAATGACGACTTATGGGCACCTAATGTAAAAATTAATATGACTTATACTAAGGTAACTCTTAGTTTATTTTGCCATTAATACATTAATGCTAGCATGACTTCAATTTCCTTCGAGTTTTTGTTTCACTTTTTGAAGTTTCTGCGTGCTTTATTTTTTAGGTTTTTGAGGTTTTTGGTTTACCTCTGAGTTTTGCATTTAAAATGCTTAGATTATTCGTGCCTTTCCGTAATAGGCATGGTTTATGAAAGAGGGCCCTTTTTTATCGACACTTAATGAAGAGGACATCTCAACTTCATAATGGTGTAAATATGCAATAGAGAGATAGGAATTTTTCACATGTTTCTTTCTAACAATGTTTTAAAGAAAGTTTTTGTATTGAACTTTCGTAACATTTCACATGTGTTTGCGTATCGTCTATAACTCATTTTGCAACTGTTTTCTTTTAACAGGTTTGGTATAAACTTGCACTCGTAACTGTTTTCCTTTTTGTAACAATTTTTTTGAATTAGTACAAGGGAATAACTATTTTTTGTTTACAACAGTTTTAAATAAAGGGTATGAATTTTTACCCGTAACTGTTTTCATTGACAACAATTTTTAATAAATACGAGGGTGATGCTTTTTCATCCGCAAACTGTTTTTCGTTTATAACAGTTTTTTGAATAGGTACGAGGATAATGATCTTTCATCCGTAACTGTTTTCATTTGTAACAGTTTTCTGAATAAGTACAAGGATTTCGTAACTGTTTTCATTTATAACAGTTTTTTGAATAAGTACAAAGATGATGATCTTTATCCATAATTGTTTTCAGTTAGAACAGTTTTCTGAATAAGTACAAAGATGTGCATTTCTACCTCGTAACTAATATTCTGCCTTTAACCTGAACATTCGTTTACATTCACAAATATGTTTTTCGAAGGTTTTTGAATCAGGCTTTGCATTTTGAGTCTTTGGATCTTTTGATTTTGCTCGTAATACTTGACTTGTTGGGAAGATGGATTTTTCAGGCTTGAGCTTTTGACTTTTTGGCAGCCTTATTTTCTTTAGCTTTGACTTCCATACTGTATAGTCCCCCAAGTGTTTGAGCGTTGAAGAATGAAATCTCGAGCACTTGAATATTCCTTCCTTGTGGTCCTTTTCCAGAAAAGGAAAAACATACGGGACTCGAAGGTATATAATTTTTTAGATGATGACTGCTTAACCCTTTAAAACGTCCATCAGAAAGTTGTAACCCTAGACCGGGAATTTAGTTAGTTCCTCGTGTCTTTGCAGGTCTAATATCATTATCTGGTGATGGGTTAGCTTTTTTCCTATCATCTAAAACGGTTAGTAAAATCTTAACTATACAAAAGTAAAATTGAACGTAGTGATACCTGACCGGGGGTATTCCTTTTCCTTAGAAGTAATACTTCTTCAAGTGGATGGCATTCTAACTGGTTGGTAAGATCTTGTCGTCCATAGCCTCCAGCTCATATGCGCCTTTCCCAGCAATGCCACGGACTTTGTAAGGTCCTTCCCAATTTGGATTTAGCTTTCCCACACCAGCTTCTTTCGTTGACTGGAAGACTTTTTTGAGAACGAAGTCCCCAATTTTGAAATATCTGACGTGAGATTTTCTGTTGTAGTATCGCTCTATGATTTATTTTTGAGATGTCATACGTATTATCGCAACTTCTCTTCTTTGTTCGAGCAAATCCAAATTGGTTCTCAACTCGTCGTTGTTTGTTTCTTCCGTTGCAGTTGTAAACCTTATGCTTGGTTCGCCAATTTCCACCGGTATCAAAGCCTCTAATCCGTAAACAAGCGCGAATGGAGTTTCTCCCGTGGCTATTTTTGCAGTTGTTTTGTAAGCCCATAATACTGCCGGTAACTCATCAGGCCAGTTTCCTTTGGCTTTCTCTAACCATTTATTTAGGTTGTTGACGATGACTTTGTTTGTTGACTCAGCTTTCCCGTTATCCACGGGGTGATATGGTGATGCAGTGATTCGTTTGATTTGCCAACTTTCGAAGAATTCCGTGATTTGTGAGCCTCTGATGTGGGCCATTATCACATACGATCTCCTTCGGTATTCCAAAGCGGCATATTATGTTTCGCCATATGAAGCTTTTCACTTCTTTTTCAAGCACTTTTTTAAAAGCTTCTGCCTCCACCCATTTTGTGAAATAATCAGTTAATACGAGTAAGAACCGTACCTTTCTTTTAGATGGGGGAAAAGGTCCTACTATGTCCATGCCCCATTTCATAAATGGCCATGGTGATACCACTGGGTGGAGTAACTCTGCCGGTCGATGCATGTTATTAGCAAACCGTTGGCACTTGTCGCATTTAGCTACGAAACTTTCCGCTTCTTCTTCCATTTTGGGCCAATAGTACCCTGCTCTGATTAGGGTTTTGATTAAAGATCTTGCCCCTTCATGATTTCCACAGTGTCCTTCGTGGACTTCCTTCATCATGAACTCTGTTATTGGGTCCAGGGCATTTTGCTAAGGGACCTCCGAACATTTTGCGGTATAGAGCATTGTGAATGAGGCAGTACCGTGCAGCTTTTCGGCGTAGTGCTTGAGCTGATTTTCTATCTTCAGGTACGGTACCATTTTGCAAAAAATTTAAAATTTTGTTTCTCCAATCCCAGGTTAAATTGTTAAATGTTACCTCATTTTTATCCTAGTCGATCGTTGAGTGAAATAAGTGAATGAAAATTGCATTGTCTTTGTTTGACACTTCTGCAACTGCTGCATGGTTAGTTAATGCATCCGCTTCTGCATTTTCCTCCCTAGGTATTTGCATAATTTTCCATGATTGGAATTGTCTTACCAGGTCTCGTGCCCTTTCCATGTATTGTTGCATATGAGTCTCTCTTGCGATATAAGTCCCCTGCATTTGGTTTACAACCAGTTGAGAGTCACTTTTGATTACGATTTGCTCGATTGAGATTTCCCGTGCCAGTTCAAGTCCTGCAATGACAGCTTCGTACTCTGCTTCATTGTTAGTTATGGGATAACATTTAATAGCTTGTCGTATCTTTTCACTCGTGGGTGATATTAAAACTATTCCCAAGCCAGCTCCTTTTACATTAGAGGAGCCATCAGTAAATAGGATCCATACACATGGATTAGCCCCGTTAAAGATTTGTAACTCTTTTGCTACTTAGGATTATGCTGGTATTAAAATCGGCGATGAAATCAGCTAAAATTTGAGACTTTATTGCAGTCCTAGGCTGATATATTATGTCATGCTCACTTAATTCTATTGTCTATTTAGCTAATCTTCTCGATAATTCTTGTTTATGCAGAATATTTCTCAATGAGTATGAAGTCACAACAGTAATGGGATGACATTGAAAATATGGTCTTAATTTTCTAGCTGCCATAATCAGAGCTAAAGCTAATTTTTCCATATGTGGGTATCTTGTTTCAGTGTCTAAAAAGGACTTGTTTACGTAGTAAATTGGATATTGTTTACCTTTGTCTTCCCTTACCAGTACTGCACTTACGACAATTTTTGCTACGGCAAGATAGACATACAGCCTTTCCCCTTCTTTTGGTTTTGACAGCAACAGGGGTTTTGATAAATATGCCTTCAGATCTTTGAGAGCTTATTGACATTCCTCAGTCCATTCGAACTGATTCTGTTTTTTAAGAACTGAAAAGAATTTAAAACTCTTTTCCTAAGACCTGGATATAAATCTCCCCAAGGCTGCAATTCTTCTTGTTAGTCTTTGCACTTATTTTTGCTTGTAAGTATATTGGGTATTTCATCAAGAGCTTTAATTTGAGCAGTATTTACTTCTATCCCTCTATTTTACACAAGGAAACCCAAAAACTTACCTGATTCTACGCCAAATGCGCATTTTTCTGGATTCAGTTTCATATTATACCTGCGTAAAATATCGAAGTTAATTGAAAGATACTGGAAATGATCTTCCGCTTGTGTTGATTTTACCAGCATGTCATCGATGTAAACCTCCATCGTCTTTCCCAGATGTTCCTGGAACATCTTGGTCACTAGCCTTTGATATGTGGCTCCAGCGTTTTTCAGGCCAAAAGGCATGACTTTGTAACAATAAGTCCCCCTCCTCGTCGATCACTTGGTTCTTGAATGGTCATTGCTTTCTTTTCTCTTGCTTGACAAGCACGAAGGATGGATCTTCATTTAGTTTATGAATCATCACTTCTGGTGGGATACCTGACATGTCTGAATGGGACCAAGCAAAACAATCTGCGTTAGCTTTTAAATAATCAACTAACTTACCTCTTCTGCTGGGACTTAGCCTCGTGCCTATGTGGACTTTTTGTTCAAGCTTCTGTTCGAACAATGGAACAACTTTGAGCTCTTCCGTAGTTGTTTTGATATATTCTCCCTCTTCTGTTTCCTGAATGACATCAGATCTGGAATCCATGTCCGTATGTTTTGGTATTTCTTCAGAGTTGACCTGGTTCACCTTCTTGTGGCTATCATCTGCCGTACCTGTTTGAATAATAATTTCTTCTATACATGTTTGAGCAACAATCTTTTTTGTCCCTGTTTATACAATCGTACCTGCCTGAGTGGTTACCTTATCTTTTGATTCTTCCGCTTCTTTGTTATAATATACCACAAAATTTATACTCCTTGAGGTTTGCTGATCACCTTGAATCTGTTGAATTCCCCATTCGGAAGGGAATTTGATTACCTGATGTAGGGTAGATGGTACCGCTCTCATGTCATGGATCCATGGTCTCCCCATTGATTACGTTGTAGGCCATGTCCGTATCAATGACTTGGAACCTAGTATTTTTTATTACTCCCTCTGCATAAGTGCTAAGATCAATTTCCCCTTTTGTTATGACCGTAGAGTTTTCAAACCCAGATAAGGCTCGTGCTTTTGGGATTATTTGATCCTCCATTAGCATTTCTTCCACAACTCTTGATAGGATAATATTAACTGAGCTACCTGGATCAATCAACACTCTTTTTACGTTAGTGTCATGTATGAGTAAGGATATTACCAGTGCGTCATTGTGTGAGATTATTAATCCGTTGATATCTGCATCGTCGAATGATATATTGTCTGCTTCCACATCTTCACGAATCCGCTTCCCGTGCGTAATTGTGAATTTTGTGGTTCTTTTGCAGACTACTCCGTTTACCTCCTCACCCCCGTGTATTACGTTGACTGTTCGTTTTGGAGATGTTGTCTTTGGTGGATCCTGCATGTTCTTCATATATGCCTGCTTAACTTTTTCACTAAACAATTCTGTTAGGTAGCCCTGTTTTAATAATTGTTCTATCTCACCTTGCAAAAATCTGCAGTCTGACGTTCTGTGTCCATGGTCATTATGGAGCTCACACCAGAAGTCTGGGTTCCTCTTTTTTGGGTTCGACCTCATTTCTTTGGGCCATCGAACCTTATCGCCCAAATTTCTCAGTACTGCAATTAGTTCAGAAGTACTTACATTGAATTTATGCTCTCCAATTCTTGTATTACCTATGCTTCGTTCATCCCGATCCTTTCTGTATCTTGATGAGGACGAGCCTGTATCTCTATTTGATGGTATGTATTTTGACCGAACGTTTTCAAACCTGGAACAAGTTCTCGTCCCGAGGGTCCCATATAAGGGTCGTACCTGTTCTTACTTGTTCTCCTTTCCAGTTTGAGCGTCTAGAACAGGTTCGATCTCCAGTTTTTGATTGGGCAATGGTATCCTCCTCTATTCGCAGCTTGATACCATACCTGTTATAGACATCGTTCCATGTTGTGGCGGGAAATTCTCTCAAGTTTTCTTTGAGCCTTCTCGTGGCTTCTGAACTTTTGTCATTTAAATTGCTTGCAAATGCCATGGCTGCCCAATTATCAGGTACCCTTGGTAACATCATCCTTTCGCGTTGGAACCTGTCTACAAATTCACGAAGCAACTCTGTGTCTCCCTGTTTTATTTTGAATATATCCTCCATTCTTTTTTCTACTTTTTGCGCACCGGAATGCGCTTTTATAAAAGAATCTGCAAGCTCAGCAAAAGAATCAATAGAGTTTTAAGGTAAAATAGAATACCAGGTTAATGCTCCTTTAGTGAGTGTTTCTCCGAACTTCTTGACTAGTACTGACTCAATTTCTTGTTTAGTGAGGTCGTTGCCTTTTACTCCGGTGGTAAAAGCAGTTACATGATCGCGTGGGTCAGTTGTCCCGTCATACTTGGGAACGTTAGGCATCTTGAATTTCTTAGGAATAGGCAGGGGTGCTGCACTTGGTTTTCAAGGTTGTTGAGAATATCTATCAACGTCAATGCCTTTGATAACAAGTGGTACTCCAGGAATTTCTTCGATTCGATCGTTATGTTCCTTCACTTGTTTCTGCAAGTTTAGTAATAAAGATTGTAATTCTGGGTTATTGGACATACTTGGTCTTGCTTCTAGGGATTCGTTAGGTGTACCCCCACTTCCTGAGTTCACTAATTCATATTGAGGATTTTCTACGGTTATGGTGTTGTTAGAAGGCGGTGTAGGTGATGCTGCCGGTAACCTCCTCACAAAGTCTTGTAAGGATTGGTTTACATATTCAGCAATCATTTGTTTCACCTGATCTTGTTCTCCTGTTTGATTGTTACCGTTATGATTGTTGTTTTGAGTAGTAGATCTTTCTGGGGAAGGTTCTCTTGAATCCCGTGGGGTTCCAGAAGGTGATGGAACTGGAGTTTCAACCCTCTGTTGGTTGTTATCGTTGGCGTTCAACATAATTAAGAGAATGTTTGCTTGAAAGTAAACAAAGATTATCAGATTCCCGGTAACAGAACCAATTTGTTTAACCAAAGAATTAGATTCTCTGCCAAAGCTATTTTAAGAAACACATGGGTTTCTGATAACCAAAGAATAGACTAATAATTGCAAGGAAATTAGTAATTGAAAAGCGGTAAGATGCACGAAAAAGTAAGTGTATTGCAATAGTAGTTCGAATGTGTCCTACAAGTTATATTTTACTCCCTTATATAGGAAATTTCTTAATATAACGTCTGCCCTCTTCAGTAATTGAGCATTAATGACTAATAATGACATTAATGTAACGTTACAATGATTAACCGTAAATGTTGCGTGAAGGTTGTGTAACGTTTGACTCATTAATTGAAGATCTTTGAATCTTCCATTTATTCTGCTTGGATTCATCTTGACCGTATCTCTTCATCTTCTCAATCAGGTTGAGATTCCCGTAGTTGATTACCCCGTGGGTATGTTATTCCGTGCCTTTTTGCCTCGTACCTCTTCATAGAGTCCTGTCCAGTTGTTACGTTTTCATTATTCCACATATATTGCTGAGTCGTCACAATTATTACACGTGTGAAGCTCTTTTTTTTTTACCAATACATATACACGGGTTAAAAAACACTACCAAACATGGGACTAATAATGGAAAAGATAATACATATATTATTTTCCCTAATACATCTTACCAAACAATTCCTAAGTATTTTTTGGCTTTACTAAGATTTGAACCTAAGACTTCGTGATTCTCCTCCCACGAAGGCTGCAACTTTAATCTTTTTAACCATGTGATCCATTGGTCATACATATTATTCCAAGAAATTCCTTTTGGAACTTAAAAAGAAAACAACATTATTATCATAGTCATTAGTCAAATAAATAAAAATAATTCTAATGATTATGTCAAATAATGTTTCCAACTTCCACTTTGACGTCTATGTTTGCCAGAATCTTGAATAGGCCTGAACTGAACTGAGTGTAACTGGCCCAACACCATTTGTTCTCGTACTGAAATAAAATGATTTCATTTTTTTTTTCAATTGTTTAATTCTCTTCCCTTGTCTCTTTTTAATTTTGATCTATGGCTCATTAATCTTTATGCATAATAACCGCGATAACAACAATAATAATTTATTAGGTCGCTATACACATTATAACTTATAGAAGATATTGATTTTAATTATCGGCTCTCGTATGACGATTATATTTTTTTATCTTATATTTGAGACCATAATTTGTGATATATATATATATATATATATATATATATATCTAAGGTCATAAAAGCCATTTTCATCACGTAAAGTTATCCCATACCATTATTTTTCATTTTTTTTTTGTCTATTTAAACACCAACAACAGTAGTCGAAAACCATGTTCTTTTTCCATTTCTTTTATATATGCTTGGGAAAGAACAAAAAGAAAATTAGGAAAACAGATAAAGAAGAAGGTTGATGATTTGATTAAATAATTGAAATTTAGGTATACTAGAAATTCATAAAAGCAACATATATCAACATAAATATTTCATTTTTGGATCCTTGTCGTGGATCCCTTATGATGTTTGACCAGAATACACAATATAAAGGATGTCCATGTCTATATCCATGTGCATCCTCAAGCTAAGTCCACTCATTTTTCATATTTTTTTTGGTTTTCACTCCGGTGTTCGGTATTCATATTGGGGTCGGACTAAATTCGGATTCGCACCGGAAAGTCTCATTGGGGGTAAAGCGTTTCCTAATAAAGACGACTCCATACCCAGGAACTCAAACTCGAGACTCTGATTAAGGATGGACGAACTTACACTCCACCACAACCTTGATGGTACTCATTTTTCATTTACTATACCTTAACTGATGAAGCAAAAAAAAAATTAACAAAGAGATTCAAAAATATGTAAAATATGTCACGACGGGCTTAGATTGATGCAGAATAGGCCCATTTTCCCATGTTGCCATGTAAAGGTATTGAAGGAATAGGCATATTTAGAGTTGTGGTACTTAGAATAGAATGAGCAGTTAGAAAGGCTCAATGGCCTGGTCCAGCGATCAATAAAGTGAGTTGGAACGATATATGAGGTCTCATGTTTACTTTTCTGCGGAGACAAAAATACTAGGTGACTTATTATGTTGTTAGTAGGAGTTGAGAGGTAACAGATATCACGTGGAATTAGTCGAAGTGTGTGCAAACTAACCCGAACACCACAATTATAAAAAAAAATAAGTTCTTAGAAAGGACAGGGATAATCGATCATTGGCTTATTTTCCTGAGTTTTGCGACTCTAGTATAAAAAATTCCCTGTTTTTTCATCGTAAAAAAATCAAAATCAAATTCAAATTTAAACTTATTAAAGGAAAAAAGGAGCATAAACAAAAGGTTTACACGATTTTTTAACCTTCCAAATAGTTTTGAGCCACATTATGGCCTCATTTGTTTGCACTTAATGGAGGTCTGAATCTTAATTATTCAGATCTCAGACATTAAGTGCGTTTGTTTTTAAAGTCTGAATCTTAATTATTCAGATCTTAATCATTAAGTGTGTTTGCTTTTTTTACTTCACAATTACTTAATGGGTCTGAATATGTCTGTATGATTAAGATCTATAACAGAGATTTAATTTCATTAAGATGTTATCACATATTCATTATTAATTTTCGCCACCACCAACCATTATCAACTATCACCATGCCGCCGCCACCACCACCACCACCACCACCTCCACCACTATCACGCCACCATCATCCTCAATTATAGCCGCCACCATTATCGACCATCACCACCCACTATCCCCACCATTCCGACCACCATATATCATTCTCACCCACAATCAACACTCATCCGCCTCAACTACCACAACTGACCACCCCATCACCATCAACAACCACAACCGACACTGCCCATTATTATAACCTACCACCACCCACCCACCACTTTTCTCAGTCACAACTACTACCACCACCCACCACCACCATCCCCAATCATAATTTCCACCACTACGAATCACTACTAGCTACTAGCATGAACCACCATCATCAACCAAAACTACCACCAACCACCGCCTTTAATCGGCATTCACCCGTTAGCCATCACCACCACCAACTATCATATTTTAAAAAATTATATATTTTATAGATAGAATATTAGATTAGTTAGTATTTCATTTGAATTTTATGTTTATCAATTTTCAATAAAGATAAATTTTATACATTCAGATGTTAAAAATCAAACATTCTTAATTATTTATATTCAGATCTTAATACACATCTTAATATATTCAGACATGTATACAGATTCAGATGTCTTAATCTTAATACACATCTTGATATTCAGATGTGCATTCATATTCAGACGTCTTAATCTTTAAAAAAAACAAATGAGGCCTATATGTCAATAACTAGAAACTTCTCCTATATATATAATTTTGTAATAAAGAAAATTCAATTAATTAACCCTTTCAAACCATGTAATTTCATGTGGTATATAACATACTAAAGAATATAAATTTATATCTACTGAATTCCGAAATATAGTAACTTTTTGGGGTTATTCGTCACTTATTTTAAACATCTTACTCAATGTCAATTGAATATATTTTAATTTTATAAAAATATTTTTTTTTAAAAGCAAAATTAAACTCTAAGTTAGGTGGTTAATGTATATGCTTTATACGTACAATGTACGAGAGATAACAATGGGTAGCAATAAATGAAAATGGCCCCATCCATATGTTATCTTCCTAAACAAGAGCTACGTTTGTCGATGCCATTCACATGACCTCCTTTAAATTTCCTTTTTTGTTTTTTAATACACCACACTATTTTTAAATAACATATATTATAACTTAAACTAAAAGATTAATTTTAAAAAAATTTAATTATTATAATAAAATATTATTATAAAGCATGATTGTTATAGAAAATTTTGGCCGTACAAGAAATTCAAAGTTACATTAGGTGATTAGACCGACTAATTTGGAAGCTAGCAGCCGGCTTAAGTATTAATTAATCCTCCACTGAGATGACCAAAAATATTTGTCCGAACAAGCTTAACATATTTTGTTACTTTCTCCGTTTCAATTTATATGATGCACTTTCTATTAACTTTTATTTAGGGGTATACAAACAAAATCGATAATTCGAGTCAAATCGGAAAAAAAATCCCGATATAGTTTGGTTTGATTTGGTTTTAACTAAAAAGTCATCTTCACTTGTTGCTTTCATGATATTTGAAAATAGATTTAGAAGTTTAAAAAGTCAGAAACCAAACCAACCCGACATTATATTTATACGAATTTTTAAAAATAATTTATACAGATAATAAATAATTTCTTGAACTTTTATACAATTTTATCTTTTTATGTATATTTCAAGCTTGGACTTAACAATCTTGAATGTTTCAACAAGTTTTATAGCCCATAAATATAGTAACTCAAGTAAACTTCAATTCAATATTAATGCTAACAAAATAAATTCAATTTAACACTAGAAATAATAATAGTATTGGATATCTGTTTTTAGTTTTGCATTAATTTATAATAAAAATGCATAACTTAGTTTATTATTGTCCTCAGTGCTTAGTCATGTAATTAATAGTACTTATTAGATTTACTTATTTTAACATGACTTATATAGTATTTTTAGATTATGTTCATTTTTATTATTGCTTATTAATTCAAAATATTCATTTTACCCGATTTTATTATCTCTGTTATTGAATATTTTAGTACAACGCTATGACTCATCTCATATTATCGTATTATTTTCTTGAAAAATACATATCCTACTAGGACTAAAGAAATATTTGCGGCCCAAGTTACATATTTTGCGATATGAAGACTTTATCGGAATAATCCGAAAACCTAAAAATTGAAAAATCCGAGAAAAACGGAGATTGAAAAATCCGAGAAAAACGGAGATTGAAAAACCCGAGTTTGTTGGTTTGATTTTTGTAGATTTCAAAAACCGATACCATTAATTTAGTTTGGTAATTAAAAAATTCGAATCAACCCGAACTATATACACCCCTACTTTTTTCTCAAGATGGAGGATATTTTTCTACACATAAAGGCAGGGTAGATGTAAGGAAAAGGGAAACTAAGGAAGGAGCACAAACTATTGTTCCTCCACTCATCCACTTGATATATAGTACTAGCTATAAGTGATGGCAATTGGTACTAATTCTTGTTGTGTACTACTTCTATCATGGTTTACCACAATTCCAAAGGTAAAAGGGCCAACTCAAACTTTACTTCCTTGTCCTAATGTCTATGTCCTTGCCACTATATGTGAAACTCATAATTGATGGCAATTGGTACTAATTCTTGTGGTTGTAAATAACCAATTGTATTCAGTGCCGAGGGTTTATCGGAAATAGTTTTTTTCTATCTTTATAAGGTAGTGATAAGGTCTGCATACACAATACGCTTTTCAGACTCTATTTGTGAAATTACACTAAAGAGCAGCACCGGTGCACTAAGCTCCCGCTATACGCGGGGTCAGGAGAAGGGTCGGACCACAAGGGTCTATTGTACACAGCCTTACCCTGCATTTTTGCAAGAGACTGTTTCCACGGCTTGAACCTGTAACCTCCTAGTCACCTGACAACAACTTTACTGGTTACGTCAAGACTCCCTTTCCGTAAAATTACACTAAGTTTGTTGTTATTGTTACTGTTGTTGTTGCAAATGACCAATTGTACCTGATAAAATGTATTAAAAGAACACTTAACTAAGGTGTTTACTCACTTTTTTTAATAAATATTTTACAAATATGGTATATTCTTTTTATATTCCAATTATATCATGAGTTGTAACAGACACAAGGGGAAAAATTCTTCCCTACCCATCTTATTTGTTCACAATACCATTTCCACACGAGTAGTAGCGGAGCTACCTTTATTAACCAAGCAATATCAATTAACATTTCTTTGCCGAAAAATTATATTATATAATTAAGTAATTTTTTATATATATGTATACTATATAATTGAATTCCTTTGGCTTCCTTCTATATTTTATATTCTATATTTTAACTCTCCTTAGTAAAATTCTGACTGATTACAACAGGAAAAAGAATACAAGAAGGGCTTAGGTTCAATGTGTTACAGTAAGGATGCACAACAACAACAACATACCCAGTGTAGTCTCACGAGTGAGGCCTGTAAATGGTAGAATATACTCAGAACTTATCCCTACCTTGTGTGAGGTAGAGATGTTGTTTCCGATAGACCTTCAAAAAAAAAATCAAAATACGTTTGAAAAATACGCAATGAAAAAAAATACCGGAATAAAAAATAATAAGATAACTAAAATAAAATAAAAAATAGAATTCATTGCATGAGAGGTCCTTTTACATAAATGGGTCCCCTTCCCAACTTTATTCATATGTCTCCATCTTTGTTTCCTAGAAAAACTTACTACTTGTTTCCTTAAACATGAAAAAGAATTTAGTCGTACTCAATATTTGTATTAGTAAATTGATAAATGCATATTCATTTATATGTATTCTTACTCTAATTTGTGACTTTTTCTTCATTTCGATTTTTTTTAAGGGAAACCTACAACTGCTATTTCGGGTACGCACTGAATAACTTGCTTATTATGCAACCGTTGGAAAATCACGTAGGAATTTAATTTAATTAGTGACTTCTTAAGATTAATCTATTAGATCTAATAACTCATTAATGCTACTGTACTAATCAGTTAATTCATCATATCCTAATTAGCTTTTCCACGTATATTAGTCGTCGTAAAATAATTATAGTCAGACATCTTTATAATAATATTTATCTATAACAACACTTCACTATAAAAATCAAGTTTTTCCGGCACCAATTTTCATGTTATATTATAATATATGTTCTATATAACAACACTTCGCTATATCATCATAAAATATTCAGGACAAACGAGGTTATTATAGAGAGGTTTGACTGTAGTAGCACTTGTTAATTTCTTCTGGTATGTAAAGCATAACATTATGATGCTTACTAAATACACCAAATTTCCCTCGTTTTAGGGTATTACGTTGAAAAACCTTATCCATTAAGGCAGATACAGAACCAGAATTTGAAGCTTGTGGGTTCGGTATTGTAATTCTTTTAAGTTATTGAGTTTTAAATTAATACTTTGTATATATTCAATAAATTTTTTAAGACAAATATAAAGTTTGAACAGCTATTGTGTTCGGCCGAACACACACTTCACGCTCTTGCTCCGCTCCTGCATTAAGGAAGTTGATAATGGCATAACAATTTTTTCCGTGTGGGGTCGAAGAACACTGTAACAAACGCATATTATACCCTGTGAAACACGTAATTTGACATCATGAAAGATGCTTTGACAGCATTACCATCTATAAATTTAGGTATACTATATATTTTGCTCCATGTAAACAAATATTAGGTGTGCGAACAAAGTTCCACGTCGATAGTTAAAAAGATTGAAAGCATACATATAAGATGTAATGATCTCTTAATGATGTCTTATGAGAAAAATCGTATGGGCTTGACCCAAAACATACAATATCACACTATGTTAAGAGTATCTTTGAGATGGTTTAGTCCAACAATTGATATCAAAGCTCAGGTCAAGGGGACGAGTATGGATATATGGGCAGAGTGATGGTGTGAGGCTCGATTTGTTTACGCTTACGAGATTGGAGACACGCGTACAAGAAGAAGCTAGTTGTGGGCTTGAGTTGCCATAAATACTCTAACGATATGAGTGGCACACAATGAATCTCGAAAATTAACTAGTGGATTGTGATAACGGGCCACATGGAACTTAGTTTGAGAGGGAGACCTATGGATCGTGGTAATGAGCTACGTGGAACTTAGTTCGAGGGAGACATTATTAGGCATGCATACAAAATCCCACATTGGTAGCTCAAAAGATTGGAAGGCTACGTATAAGGTATAGAGATCTCTTAACATTGTGAGGTCGTTTAAAGAAAATCATGCATGTTTGGCCCAAAACAAATGATATCACACTATATTAAGAGTATAGAGTATCTTTGGGCTAGTTTAGCCTAACAAAAGGGAGGGTTTAAGGAATGGCCACATCCTAAAGGGGCATAATGTAGGCCGCTTACCTTAATACAAGTATTAGTGACTAATTTCACGATTCGAACCCGTAATCTACAGATCACATGGAGACAACTTAATCGTTACTCCAAGATTTTCAGATACGGAAAAGGCCTAAAAATGCCACTCAACTTACAGAAATGACTTATCGATGCCATCCGTTAAAAGCTCGCCACTTCCATGTCATTACCGTTACACCTTTGGTCCATCTATGCCATTATTTGATTAACGGTTGAATTTTATTTAGCCATTATTGATCCGACTTAACCCTTGCGCTACATAATTTTAACCTTGGTTAGGTGTATCTACCCAAACCCAACCTGATTTTACATACCCAGATATTTGAAAGTGGAAAGCAAATTGTTGGATGTCTATATGCTCAAGGCAAAATTAAAATTCCTTCATCTGATGAAATGTAGTTTTATCTTCTATCAATTACTATCTGCAAAAAACAACTTTTTCTCATCATGGGAAGATACTATGCTTTTCTAGAATGCTATATTAAGGCTGTATTGTTGGCCGGGCCTAGCCCGGGACCGGACCAGGCCCGCGAGCTCACATGGGCTTTTGGGCTAAATGAACCGGCCCGTGGTGATCCGGGCCTAGCGGTCCTAGGAGCCCATATGGGTCGGGCCTTTACATGTGAGCTCGGGACATTTAGCCCGGGACAGACTGGCGGGCCTGGGACGGTTCAACCGGGCCCAACGACTATTTTTCAAAAAAAATAATTAAAAATTGGCCAACGGGTAGAAGTTTAAAAACTAGTCGTTGGCCTGCCAATTTAGCCGTTTGGCTTTTTAAAAAATAGCTATTTGGCTCCCAAACTTTTTATTATTGCAATTTGTGAAAAATTGTGAAGTTGGTGAATTGAAGTATTCAAGTCTTCAACGATATATAATTTTCAAGAAGTTGTTCGTCAATTCGGTAAACTCGTTCCAGCTCTTAAGTTTTAATATTATAGTTTTATTTGTTTTAGTTTGTACAATTATAATTAATATGGCATTTTCTTTGAAAAAAATGTTTGGTGGTAAGGGAAATCTAAAATTGGTGAATCTAGTAGCCAAGCTACTATTTCTCCCCCGGCCCCGGCTCCCCGATCCAGGCCTGTTACCCGTCCTCCTACACCTGTCATTCTTGATAGTGATAACCCTTGTTTTCAATTTATCGATAGTCAATTTTACCATGATATTGCACCAGGTCAACAATTAAATAATGAATATATGAATGCTCTTTATGGTAATCCAACTATCGATGAAAATGATGATTTAGATAAAACGCAACCGGATTTAGATGATACACCTACTAGCCCTGATGTTAACCAAACTGATAATAATCCAAATGATGTCACGCCTGACCCTCCTGTAGTAACCCCTACTTTTAATAGACAACCTTCTGGACGGTGCAAAATATCTCTTGTTTGGCACTTTTTTACTCAACTAAGAGATCAAAATAAATCTAAGTGTAAAACTTGTGGGACTTTGATGGCTAATAAATTTACTGGAGAACGTAGCGGTACGGGTAGTTTGACTAGACACATAAAGAAACACCCTAAAGATAAAACTAGATGGCTTCAAATGAAAGCTAGGCAAGAGGGGACAAGTGTAGGTACTCATGTTAACCCTAGTACCAGGTCAAATCTAGTTTAACCGGGAATTAACACTGTTACCGGTGGCATTTTATATTACGATCCAAATAAAGATCGTGAAGAATTGGCAAAAATGGTTACTGTTATGTGCTTACCCTATAGTTCTTCCTCTAACCCTCACTTTGTGCTTTAGAAGAGTTTTTATTCTTACTTATAAAGGATGGCCTCGCACAACCGTAAAGGCTGATATTTATAAATATAAACATGAATATGATTAATATATTTGCGCTATTTATTTACTCATATTAATAATCGTGTTGCTATTACTACTTGTGAGCACGTGATTTTTACCTACCATATAATCCTACAAAAAATTCAATAAATTAGTTAGTTTATGATTTTTATTGAATTTAAGTGCTATTTGTGAACTAATTTTGCATTATGTAATCATACTTCGCCTTTTAAACCTATAAATAAAGTGGCATAATTAGGCGCATAACCTTAGTTATCATTTGAATAAATAAAATTGTTTGATATAAAGTAAGGTTTGTGTTAATTTCTTTGTTTCTTTTTAACAAAAAGTGTGAAATTTGTCTTTTAATTGATTAAGAGTAAATTAAGTGATTAATTAAACAAGGATTAAGATAAGAACTAATTATTAGGTTTAGTTCTAATTTAATTAATTAAGTTTGGTCTTGGTTGAAAATGAATTAAAATGGACGTGGGCTAGAATTGCCCAAGCCCAAGCTGCCCCCACCAACGACCCAGCCCAATCCCTTTACCCGGTCCAGACCCCCCAGCCCCAAAACGACCCTGTTTTATCTAGTGAACCTATCCTAGCCGTTGATCTATTTCGATCCAACGACTGGGAACTAATCAATTATTGACTATATAACTGTCTTAACCACCCCCATACCTCCACTTCACCCTAAGTATTACACCCCCCCCCCCCCCCCCCCCCCTTTTTCCTCTGTCTCTCTCCTCTCTCAAAAGACCTACCGGTCTTCGCTGTCCCCCACCGCTCCTCCGCTGTCCCCCACCGCTCCTCCGCCTTGCTCCGCCGGCCGGAAATCGCCTCCGGCAGCGGAGCTCAACCAAACAACCCTAATTCTTCACCAGACAACCTTATCTCCATTCTCAATCACCCCTACCATTATTTTCACTAAAAACCCGTTCAAATTCTTTCAATTTCAGATCTGAAAAACAGAAACCCTAGTTTTCCATTACCTGTCGGCTCGAAGACATTTAATAGCTCCTACCTACATGGATCGATAGCTCTCATTGAGGGCTATTGATTCATGTGGGTTTGAGTTATTTTCAAACCCCGCCAGAGTCCAGAAAGGTCCGGCGATATCCATTTTTTCGGCTAAAGGGTATCTCCTCTTCTCTTTATTATTTCTACATGCTATTGAAGCATGAAATCATGTCAATTATTGTTAGTTCTGTTTTTGTTTAGGATTAGTCTTTTCTTTCCTTTTCTTAGTATTCTGTCCCTACTTGTTTTTTGTTTTTCGTTACTGTTAGGTTTAGATTCTGTTTTCCTTTTCATTATTTTTCCATTTTTTCATGTTTGTTTGTTGTGATGAGTTGAATTCTGTGATGCATCCGTCAATTAGTAATAGGCTTTCTTTTTGGACAATCGTGATTCCTTGCCATGTTTGAGTAGATTATTCATTATAATTGATTTTGTTCAAGAATCTGTTAGAGTTTACTGTTTCTATTAGGCACGATCATCTGTTGATTAATTGCCTCATAGTTCATTTGAGCATGTTATAATTAGGTTAGTTAATTAATTGCCAGAATTAATCAGGAGACTAGTTAATTCCGAACCAGCGTATGGCCGTAAATTAACTTAGTCTAATCCTATTAATGATGACCTTCTAAAAAGACACTTATTTAACCTAGGTCAATAACTTCTTAAATAATCAGTTAAGTCCTAAATTCTAATTAGGATAATTAACTAGATCTACTTGACTAAAGCAAGTCAACTAACCTAAGTTTAAGGAATTAAGTTGATTAATCTTAATTATGTCAATTAAACTAGGATTAAGCTGATAATACATATTAGTCTTAGTTAACTAAAGTGAGCTAACTAGGATTAATTAACTAGGGCTAATAATAACACAAGCAAATTAACCCTGGTTACCTAATGGTAATTTCAGGGACTTCAAGGGGTATATTAGGAATCCTAGGTGTGGGAATCTTGGGTGTAACAACCAAGAACATTCTAGACTTTTGAAATCAGATTTTTTAAGGGTAGTAGGGTCATTTCAAAGGCTGGAAGCTTCTGGAATAGGGGAAGTTGTCCCAAAGGATAAGGGTGACAACTGTCCTATGTACTATTTCAGCTCATTGGATGAGGAATATGCCAAAGCATATCCCATCCCCAAGCCTCCTATAAATAGACCCTCCCTTTAGACTATTGGGGGGGATCCTTTGGACAGACTAAAAAACTACCTCTCTTTACACACTGAAATCACCTTTTTTTGAACTCTGAAATTACTCTCTCTTTTCCTCCTTCATGAATGAAAATTTTTCCAAAAAAATAAATCAGTGAAAAGATTTGATTTCTTGTAAAGGTTTCTTCAAGGTTTTCTGGTGATTCTCTCAGTTATTTGGTTTTATTTGGGTGTTGATTCTGATTTTCTGAAAATTTATCAGAGTTATTTTGGTAGCTGGGGTTGACTCTGAGGCTGTTGTTCTTTGCTGTTTGATACGTCTTCTAGATGAGTTTTCTTGGACCTGACCTTTATTTGGTCAGGAGTTCTCTATTTTTCTTTTCTCTAAAGGCATGTAACTTCATTATCTAAGAATAAACCCTTTTAAGATCTGAATTCTATGTTATGAAAGCTTGTTAGTTTCCTTTTACTTGAGTTCTTCTCTTAGCTGTTTGTATGTGATATCTCTGTTTAAGATTTGTGTATAAGTTTGAATTTGAAACATGCTTGCTGAAATTTGGTTAGTAGTCTTTAATTCCAAATATAAAGCTTAAATGTTGAATTCTAGTTTGTTAGCATGGCTGGAGTTTGAACCTGACTTTCTCTATGGTCAGGTTTCTCTCCATAAAAATGCAGAAATATGATCGTGTTTGTGTTTCTATGGTCACTGAAGAGACTCAATAAGCAAGCCTCCATATAGCTTTAGACTTATGTTAGTGTGGCACAATGGGATTAAAATCTGACCCATTCATGGTCAGGTTCACCCTTGAGAATTCCTAAAACTATCTGATTGTTTGAGAGTAGTTAAGAAGCGCAGGTTTGAGTCACAAAGATTGAATCACAATAGTTTCCTGAAGCTTGCCCAAGAGCAGCAACTTTTAGTTTCTTTTTTTTACCTCATTCTTCATTTTTTAGAAAACTTGTATTTAGGAACAAAAACTGTATTTTTGATTCTATCTTTATATGTATTTGTAAAAGGGACTGAACACTATGAACATTACATTCAGCTATGTAGTTTTCTTTTTCATCTTATAAGGTTTTCGAATAAGTGAGTATGGATTTTACTACCCTGAGTATTACGAGAGAATCAGTTTTTTTGGTGAACCCGACGGAAATTCTAAAAAAAAAATTAACATTTCATTTTTTATCCTTCGAAAAAGGCAAATAGAGATAATGGAGCTTGAAATGTTTCCCCGTCCCCCCCTTAAGTATATGTACAAACACTTAAAACTAGGACCAAGTATGCATGAATCATGACTTTAAAGGGTATATGTACAGACTACATGAAATTGATAAAATTGCTTTTCTGATTAGTCACATTGACTTAAAATAATTTCAGAAAACTGTACTTTTTCTCAATTTCTGTTTTCCTTCATCGTTTTCTTCAATGTTTTGAAATTGTCTTTTAATTTATGATGACGAACTAGGATAATTTAATATATTCATCGTTTTTTTTTGTTATGAATTGGTAATGATCAAGCTTTTTATTCTATTGAATCTTTCACTGGTCAGCACTGTTTGAATACACTCATGCACATCACTTCTCTCACAAATAGTCAATTAAGACGACCTAAAGTGATAAAATCGAGGCTAACTTCGGCCATAGCCCGATCTCATGACTTGATTTAGAATTTCGACCTTAGGTATAGTGAACTTCAAATACCTTCCATAAATTAGATATTGAATGCCTTGAATTTAGAAAAAATAAAACAATCATCGAAGTATACGTTTTACGTAACTTTGAATGAAACTAACTAAAAAATACCTTTTTCTCAAAATTGTGTATACATTTATGTAACACAAATAAAGACTAAAATGGACACTCGTAGAGACACTTTTAGGAATGGATGCCTAAAATTATCGGAATTACGTACACGCCCGCGTGACGTGCTTTCATTTTTTTTTTTACAACAAAACAAGCGCTTGCGCAACTTTATCTCTTTGAGTGAGTTCAGTGTCGAGAATTGTGTACACGTCCGCGTGACATAATTTTAGACATATTTTAAACTCTACGGGTTTACGCATACGTGACCCATCTCAATAACTCTTTGAATACAAAAGAATAATAAAAGCGGTAAAAATATATTAAAAAAATGCACATGGGTACAAAAGCATTAATGAAACAATTTAGGCCAAGTTTAATCATTAAGCGACCGTGCTAGAATCACGAAACTCGGGAATGCCTAACACCTTCTCCCGGGTTAACATAATTCCTTACCCGGATTTCTGGTTCGCAGACAATTTAAACAGAGTCAAAATTCCTCGATTTTGGGATTTCTTATAAAATAAATGGTGTCCCGGAACACCGTAAAAAATTTGGGTGGCGACTCTGAATAAATAAAATAAATCCCAAAATCGAATAATGTCACTTTAAGTGGAAAAACTCCCTTATTACCTTTACCGGGTGAAAAAGGAGGTGTGACACTACTGATATTGGTAGAAGTGGTAATGATTGTGATTATCTTACCGTTACCACTCATTGGATTGACGAGGAATGGATAATGCAAAAGCGCATTATTGCTTATAGAATAATTAATTCACGTCACACGGGTAATTTTTTTGCTAATACAGTTGCAGATATTTGTAGATATTTTTGCATTAGAGATAAAATAATGGCAGTTCAATGGATAATGTTTCTAGTAACACTAATGTTATAGGTTTGCTTACAACTACACTAAGTCCTGCATTTAGTAATATTTTCCATGTTAGATGTATTTGTCATATTTACCATTTAATCGTCGGTGATGGTATAAAAATTTTAAATGTTGAAATTGAAAAGGTTAAATTTGCTATTCATTGGCTTTTTTATTCAAACCGTAGAAGTAGACTTAGAGAATATTTTAAAAAATGTGATGAATTTGGCCTTAGAGAAAGAAAGGTTCCTAAACCTTGTCCGACTAGATGGAATTACTTGTATAAAAGTTTAGTTGTTGCATATGAATATAGAAACCCAATAAACGCAACGTATAATGCTCGTGTTGGTGGTGATGATGATGATGATGATGATGATGATGATGATGATGATGATGATGATGATGATGATGATGATGATGATGAGCACCTTACAAATCAAGATTGGACTAATTTTAAAATTCTTCTAGAATTTTTAGAACAATTTCATGTTGCTACAAATGAATTATCTGGGCAATATTATGCTACTATTTCTAACTGTTTAGTTTATATTGCAGCACTTGCAAATTTATTTACTCAATTTTTAGAGGGTGGGGTAATTTACCAACGTGCTATTGGAACGGTGGAAGGACAAAGAAAAACATTATCCGGTTCTTTCAAGGATGACTCGAGATATTTTAAGTATTCAAGCTTCAACAGTGGCATTGGAGAGCGCTTTCAGTCAAGCGAGACTTCAAATCGGTGATCGTAAAGCGTCTATGAGGGAGAGCTTGGAAAAATCAGTACTCTTCATAGATTGGATCCATTCGGAAAGAAGAAATTTTGGACTTGCTGAATCACAACCGGAGATAGATGAAGCTTATAAAGAAATGCTAGCGGAACTTGCGGAGGATGCTGCTTCACCCAGAAGCGGTGATGAACAAGCTTCTTTTCCGCCACCACCAACGGAAATTCCTCCGAACCTTGAAGGATTTATGAAATTTGTTAGAGATAATATATAGATTGATATGTAACTTGTATTTTGGCACATCTTGATTAGTTTTTTTTTCCTTTTAATGGTGGTATTAGCATCTTGTTGTGCTCATTCCATTGGGGGGAGGAAGACTAAGAAAGATATTGTCAATTTTTTAATGTCGTAATAATAAAAATTATAAGGCATTTCCTTGAATATTTCTTTATAATTTTTTTTGTGTTTAAACTTGAATTACAAGATTTAAGTCACAATTATATAATATAATTTATAATAAATCGCCTTAGATAATATAATATAATTACATAATTTTTTATTTCTTATTTTTAAATTGCCAACGGTTAGAATTTCAAAAACTAGTCGTTTATATTGGCAATATAGCCGTTTAGCTTTTTAAAGAATAGCTATTTGGGCCGCAAACTTTGTTTTAATCCCAAACTTGTTATAATTACACTTTTCCCTATTCTCAACTATAAATACCCCCTCATTCTTTCATTTTTACTCACAAAATCATCAATCTCTCTCAATCTCAAACTTAAATTGAAGTCTTCAAGTCTTCACTCATCTCTCATTTCTCAAACTCAAATTCTCTATTCAAGTTAAATTATGCCCAGTGATTCTAGAGTTAGCCCATTTGTTCGGGAACACTATAATGTGGTAGAAGAAAATGAAGAATCTTGCACGGTAACATACAAGTACTGTGGTCGAGTCTACACTTGGCGTACAAAGTTGGAGGGCACGAGCCCTTTAAGGAGGCACACAATAAAGTATTGTCTTGCGCGTTCTCCAGACATTCGTATTTAAGATTTTAAGTTTATTTTCAAATAATTTGTGTTATTTTAAATTATTAGACGTATTATGCTTAATGTTGTAGTTTGTTAGATTAATTTGAAGTATTATTAATTTATTATGCAATGATAAGTGCTAATTTGAATATCTCTTTACTATCGTGTTTAAATTTGAATTACAAGATTTAAGTCACAAGATTTACAAGAAATTGCTTTAGATAAAAAAAAAATACAAAAAAAAAAAAGCCCAGAATACTTAGGCCTGTGGGCCCGAACCGTTTAGCCCAGACCCATACAGGCTTAGGCCCACAATGGGCCGATTCCACCATCAGGCCCGCCAAGCCCGGAACCGCTTGAGACCGGCCCGCTGAACCCGGTCCCGTTTGGCTCATTTAGCCCAAGCCCGGCCCGGATTACAACCTTATGCTATAGTACAATAATTATAGGAAAGAGCACTAGCATCGTGGATTGGACATACATGAATAAAGTAATAATGGTGAAGTTAGTACAATGAAAATGACACAACTTTAGTAGAAAATTTAGTAAAGATCTTATTAAGCGTAGGCATCTCGCATTGAGTTAGGAAAGAATTATATTTTAAGGGCGGTAATATAGACCACTTACTCTAATGCAAATATTAATTACTGTTTTTACGGCTCTAACTCATGACATATAGGTCACGCCAAAATAACTTTACGTCCCTTCAAATTCTACTACCAAATAATGTATTAATAATGCCAAGTTTTATGTGAAAATTATTTCTCCCAACCAAATGTCACTTTAGCGATTGAAATAATAATCCAGGAAGGTTATAGCTTGTTTGGACGGTTGTTACATATCGTTTTATAGTCGTATTATATTGTATTGTACTGCATCGTTTGATGAATACACTGTTTGGATAGATTGTATCGTTTGTTGTCGTTCCATGACATCACACACCAGCAATATGAAGGATAAACTTGTAATATTATTTATAAAAAATATATGATACGAGGTAAATTTATTATATAAAAAGGTAGGGCAAATGATAAAATAAAATTATTTAATAAAAATGAAGGGTGAGATAAGAAAAAAAGACAAGATAACGACGCAACCACACCAAATCGGTTGTTACATAAAGTGACACATTTCGTCATTATGTAACAACAAATTTAGCGATACGATACTATAAAATTTAAGTAACAATCAAAACAAATATCGTATTTAAAGTAACAATACGATTCAATACAATAGATAACAATTATATGGGTGCCATATATTTTTATTTAATTAAATTTGTTATAATTGTTTGTTAGAAAATTTGTTGCGTTCTCGAAACTTTTTTGAGAAAGGTGTTCTTAACAAACACTTTTTTTAAAGTCGTGCATAAAATTTGTTACAAGTCCAAATACATAGGGGGGACAGCAAAGGACGATAAGAACTTTATTTTTTTTGTTTTTTGTTTTTTTTGGTTTCTCACTCGGATATTTCATATTTATTGAGGTTTCGGTAAAATTCGAATATTCGGAGCGTGTGATTCATTAAAGAGGAAACTGCTCCCTATATATAAAAAATCTAAATCTTTTATCAAAATGTCGTATTATATTGTATCGTTCTGGATTATATGGCATTTGGAAAATTCTTTATTATGTTGTCATGCACCAAAAAAATAAAGATAAACTTTTAGTATTAAGAAGAAAAAAAGGTAAGGTACTAGGCACAATTAGTATATTAAATAGCAAGATAAAGAATAAAATAGGTTATTTAATAATAAGAAAGCGTAAAATGAGAGAAAAATAAAGGCAACGATGCAATCATCTCAAATCGGTCGTTACATAAAATGACACTTTTTATCATTATGTAACAACAACTTTAATAATATAATATAATAAAATTTAAATAACAAATAATTATTATATCTAAAAAAATAATACGATATAATACAATAAGTAACAAAACATCTCCACACTTGAAATAGAGTACTATAGTTTTTACTTACAAATTCTTAAATTACTTAAATTCTTTGTAACTTTAATTTAAACACTCTTTTCCCATATCAACTCAAAAGGCACATGCTTCATTTACAGTACATGACTTGTTCAATTATTTGTTACTATTCACGCGCTTTACTTACAGTACAGTAAAAAAAGAAAATAGACCGTATTCATCACCCTACACAACGTATTATAAATTTAATATTATTGTAATATTTTGTTTGGTTAGAAACTTGATATAAATTATTTCGTAATTAAAATTAATACCGAAATAAGCTATACTTTGTAGAGAGTGGGATAATTAGCGTCGGAATAACTTACATCTTCTTTTTAGAAATTATGTTGTTGTCATTTTTAATACAACATACCAAACCAGTGGCGAAGCCACATGATCACAGGTCGTCGAAAAATTATACTATGTATATAGATAGAATATTACGTTTTAGAGGTATATAACATATATTGAACGCACTTTGTTCAAAATTTTTTACTCTTTTAAATTTGAATACCCTTGAAAAAATTTCTAGCTCGATAGGTAAAAAACAACGTGAGGATAACTAATTCTCTGTAACATTAATTTAAACACTCTTTTTACCATTTCAACTCAAAAAAAACATGCTTCATTTACAGTACATGATTTGTTACTATTCACGCGCTTTATTTACTGTACAGTAAAAAAAAATAAAAAAATAAATAGACCGTAATTCATCACACTACAAAATACAGAGTATGTCCGTTTTAAACGCAAGGAAAATGCCATTTCTTATTTCTCTTTCCTCTTTTCTGTTTAATTATTTACTCTACTAAATATTTCTCTCTCTATATTGCCGGCGATCTTTTTTCCGGTGATTTACACGTTTTCCGATCATTTCTCTCTATTTACAGTTTCAGTCCTTTCTATTTCCAGCTCTTTTATTTTTTTTTGTTTTATTTGGTTTTAAACAGAATTAATGGTTTCTGATTGGGAGAAATGTAGTTGGACTAAAACGGTGTTTTTGGTGTGAGCGGTTAGTTATTTTTTGCGCTTTTTTTTGAAATTTAATTGCTGCTAATTTAAGCTGAAAGCAATTCACTATTTCTGAGAGGAATTTCGTATAAGGTTGTTTTCCGAATAATTTAGTTCTTAAAAGAGTGTTTTTGGCGTGCAGTTAGTTATTTTTGGGGATTTTTTTTTAAAAAGAAAAGTTATTTTCTGCTAGATTAAGCTAAAGCATAGCTTAATTTTCAATATTTCAGAGAGGATTTTCGTATAAGGTTGTTTTCTGAAAATTTTTAGTTCTTAAAAGAGTGTTTTTGGCGTCCAGTTAGTTAATTTTTCGGCTGTTTTTGTAATTTATTTGCTGCTATTAAAGCTAAAATATAGCTTAATTTTCATCATTTCAGAGAGGAATTTTGTCTTAGGTTGTTTATTAGATTAATTTTGTCAATGAAGCCTCAGAATTATCATGGCCCAGTTAGTGGAAAAAAGAGTACGGAGTGGGGTTTCAATGATTGGATATGGGATGGTGATTTATTTACAGCTACGCCGCTGAATAAGAATTCAGTGCCATCAGATAGTTGTAAGAGCAAACAGTTAATGTTTCCTATAGTATCAGATATTCATCCAGAAACTAGTAGAATCTCCAATTGTTTTCCATCTGGTTCAGATGAAGTCCTGACATTAGGAAATAATGATAAAAGGAGGAAAGAATTGGAGAAAAGGAGGCGGGCGATCATCATTGAAGATGACGAATTGGATAATGAAGAAGAAGCTGGATCACTTAATTTGAAGCTAGGTGGACAATTGTATCCTGTGATGGAAGGGGATGTGGAAAAATGGGAAGGGAAGAGTGGTAAAAAGACAAAAATTGGTGGGGTTTCGTCGAATCGTCCAGTTTGTTGTCAAGTGGAGGATTGTCGAGCTGATTTGAGCAACGCTAAAGATTACCATCGACGACATAAAGTGTGTGATGTGCATTCTAAAGCTGCTAAAGCTTTGGTGGGCAATGTTATGCAGCGGTTTTGTCAGCAGTGCAGTAGGTTAGCTTTCTAGTAGAACATTTGCAATATTCATGTAGGAATATCTATATATTTAATAATTGTTATCTCTAATTTTGTGAACCATTTAAATATGATAAACTCAGATATTGGGAAACCAGATATATTGGTTTTTACCATCTCTAGTTTTATGAACCAAAGGAGCCTTGGTGCAACGGTAAGAGTTGTTGTGGGGTGACCAGGAAGTCACAGATTCAAGCTGTGGAAATAGGCTCGTGCAAACATGTAAGATAAGGTTGTGTACAATAGACCCAATGTGGTCCGACCCATCCCGGGACCTGCCCATAGCGGGAGCTTAGTTCACTTGGTTGTACTTTGATCTTTAGTCTTATGTACCTGTTAAAATATTATAAAATTAGAAGTTTTGGAAACCTGATACATTGGTTTTTCTTATACGTTAGATTAAAAAGATAACATTGTCCATAACTTAGTCACTGTCTCTGTTTTGATCCAACATGCCCTAATATATCTCATGGAATTGTGTGGTTACCTCATCTAAAAGGTTGAGGTGTTAGAAAGGGAACACTTTTATTTAGTTAATTATGTCTTCAATACATCTAAATTTTAATACTCTGGAACATGTAGTCATGGAAAATGATCACGGTTTGGTGTTATGATTACTTTTGGGCAGGTTTCATGTTCTACAAGAGTTTGATGAGGGGAAGCGGAGCTGTCGTAGGCGGTTAGCTGGTCATAACAGGCGAAGAAGAAAAACACATCCAGAAAACGTAGCTAATGGAGCCTCCATGAATGATGAGGGGGGTAGTAACTACTTATTAATTAGTCTGCTGAGGATACTGACTAACGTACAGTGTAAGTTGTTATCTGTATTCCATGCTTTTCCTGCATGATATCTTTGTTTCTTATGACAGAAGATGTTCAGCCAATTAATTAATTAGGTAATAGCTTTCTCATGACGTAATAGGGTGTGCTTTTAAGTTCTTTCGCTGTTATGGTAATTGGTTAGAGTGCTATTCTATAAGCAAGAAGTTTAGAAAGAGAAGAATGTATAGTTATTCTTTGCCTGACATAGTATCAACTTGATGAATACAATGATGTCTATTCCATAAACAGCATTTCGTCTCTAAAAATTGGGAGTTGTAAGGTATAACTGATAATTGGTGTTGCTTTTGGGGACAGGAGGGTTGTTTTCATATACTCTATTTAGTTTGAATGGTTGAAACATCAGGACAGGTTCTTATTACCTAGTTTGGACATTCCGATTTATCCTAAAGGCTACACATGATATAGGGCATTGGGTCGGGTATTAGCAACTAATAATTGATGGACTAAAATAGATCTCGGTGGTAATTATCGACTGATGCTTCTACTGGAACATTAGCCATCAATACTTGTGGACTATCCTTTGAGGCTGTATTCTGAAGTAATCTATAATACTAACCAGAATAGTTAACTTTTTATCTGTACGGGATTGGACATTAGTTGGAATAATTTATGTGAACTGCAACAATCGGGAGACTCTAGTATTTCCATAAAGATTAATACATCCGTAGAAGTAGTAGAAATCATGTGAAAGTCCACTAGTTCTATTGATTTTTGAGTGATCTTTGAAAGAGTAGCTGCTGAGAGACCGTAAGTTTTACTGCAATATAACGAACTTTAGGGATATACAACAGAAGGGTCTGATGAGTTGAAGCTATCTTGCCTATTAATTCCTTGAACTTGGAAGAAGTTCATATAGATCTTTGATTTTCTTTTGAAATCTTTAACTGCAAGTCACATTAATTAATGTATATAACCATCATTACTCAAATTTGAGGGCGGGGATATCCTGTATAACATACCATTCGCCATCACTAACGGTGAGGATCCAGCTCTTTAGCACCTAGACTCAGATTTTCGTGTCTTTCAAAACCTCAAAGGTGCAATCCAGTTAGGGGTGGAATTGCGATTTTATCGCAGTGGTCAAGTGCGCTGGACGACACAGCATTCTCGTTTAAACGTACCATCAAACAGAGACCAGATTGCTACTAGAGAGAGGAATTCACTCTGGGTAGATTGGTTGAACGCAGACCTTCCACTGGCAGACGATCATGTTTTCTCTCATTTGTATATTCTTAGGACACGTTTGGCTACAAGTATTAGGGAAATAATCCTTGTATAAAAAATTATTATTGTTAATACCACTATTATTTTGTACAAAAATCATTCTATTGCTTTATTAATCCATTTATTTAGTCCCTGTATTTTAATTTTTGTATTGAGTTATCTGCAAACCAAACTACCCCTTACAGTTTAGACTAGCCTATAAATGGTTATGTGACTCAATTACAAGTCTTCTTTTGTCATGCTTTGACGAAGTGGTTATGTAGCTGCTGAAGGAAAGGGTGCTAAAATTTATGCTGCTTTGATCCATCTTTTCCATAGTGCCTAACTCATTCCATGACTGCATCTGGTGAGAGTGTAATCCAAAGAGCCTTCAGAAAGAGTTCTAATAGGATTATCCTCAGAGGACTCTTGCTTCTTTATTGGAAATTAGGCTTTTCAAATAATTGTCTTTTGAAGTACCAAGATTCTGGAGACTTGGAATTTACTCTGAGAGAAAGAGAGACACAATTGTATTGCAGGCGCAGTTGATTCATTCTCAATTTCTCAATGGCTTCTGATTCAGTTATTTTTGTGGGGTGTTTGGAAATGCATAAATTTTGTTGAGCATTGTTAAAATGTTACGTGTTAGTGGTAGCATGTTAGAGTTGGAGTATTAGGGTTAATTTCTTAAGTTGGATATTGCTCCACAGTGGACAATATCATATTAATTTTAGATGTCTTGTATTCATTACATCATCAAGTCATCAATGTGTCTCTTCTCTCTCATTTCTCCTCACAAGGTATTAAGACCTCTATGATATTGGTTGAGATTTTAAGTAGCTTCTGTCTTGTGGAAGGTGATCTTCTTATATGAGTGGTTATAGTTTCAAATTTTTAACCTACTTTGGAAACTTTAATCATGGCTGAGACCTTCTTTCGTAGAAGAAAGAAAAGGAAAAGATGATTTTGTGCTGAGACTTGATCCAAGCTAACCTTTATTAGGCTAAGAAGTTAGAACTGAGAACAAGGGAATTGTTTAATCACTTTCCTCATGGAAAAGTGTCGCATCTTGTGAAAATTTTCTCAGATCACGAGCTACTATGGAGAAATGCTGAATACAGAGATAAATAACCAAAGACATACATGATACTTCATCAAGAGTTTGTTATCTTCGTCAAACCCCTTTAAACTCAATTTTGTTTGGGGTATGCTAAATATATTATTAATTTCTGCTTAATATATCTCCATTTTAGGAAAACAGTGACGTTGTTGACCTTCCCAACGAGGCTATTTATTGACATATGGGCTAAAATTATTTGGAGGAGTAGGTATCTTATGAAACCACCTAAGTATTGACTATTGAATACCTTTTGATGACTGCGATTGCAAGTTTTTGACTGTTGTTTTGTTTGAGAACTCATTACCATGTAAATTAAACTAAATCCAGTTCTCTTGAGAGTATATAAACATATCCACGTTGACTGTGCGTTAGAGGGTAAATTAACATATTGTTGTTAATGGAGTCTTTTCACTTGATTATGTTACTGATAATGTCTCTTGTAATATTGAGCTTAGTTTATGCAGTTGAGAGTCCTAATTAGCTAAGGGAGTACTTGGTACCAAGTCAGTTTGTCTCTAACAAGCTTTTGAGTTCCACAAGAATCATGATAACGTATAGGCACATAGATAGGTACTTATTTTGAGATTTTGGTGCATGTGAATTGAAGGAGTTACTTTTTGGCTTCTTCTCATTATGAAATGCAGCCAATAGCTCAGATCAAACTAAAGACCAGGATCTAGTTTCTCATCTGATGAGAAACCTAGCTAGTTTGGTTGGTGCAACTAATGAGAGGAGTACGTCGGGCTTGTTGTCTGCACCTCCAGAGCAGCGGAATGCAGGGACATCTATGGGGGCTCCGAAAGAGGTCTGCACTAGATCCAAACATGGTATTGAACCTTTTTCTCTTCAGCTTCTGATTGGATTGATTTGCAGGAATCTCGTAGGCCTACTGGGAATTGTTTGATACCTGCATCTGAAGTGACAGAGAAGAGAATGGGCAGGAGTGATGTTGAGTGTGGGATTTCACAAAATCCTTGTGCTTGGCAGCCTGATTCTCTTTGTTGCAGAAAAGAGAGCTCACCTATCAATGCAAATGCCTCAGCTAAGGTGAAGCTGAATAATATCGATTTGAATAACATCTATGATGATTCTCAAGATGGCAATCAAAAGTTGCAGAACTCTGATGCCTCTGCAAACCCAGGGGCTGCATCTTCTGGCTGTCCTCTATGGATATGTCATGACCCTCATAAGTCAAGCCCAGGGACAAGTGGGAACTCGGGATCTACCTCATCCCTTTCGCTATCTAATTCCAGTGGAGAGGCTCAGGTATGAGTTTTGTTTTCTATTGCTGTTTACCATTGTACTTATATGCAATTTGTTAAGCTGACAGGCATGTTTTCTGGAGTGCTGATCTTCAGCTTCTAATTTGTCCCAGGAGTAGACTCCTGCACTACTTGTAAACATATGTAACACTTTCTTAGTGCTGTTGTTCATCAATATTACTTTAACACTATCCACAAAAAGAAAATAAATAAATAAATAAAGAAGACATTTTTTGATGAAATATCTGGAAATTGAAATCCATATGTTTAGCAGGCTTGTGTACATCGTTGTTCTCATCTATGCTTTAAACTCGAGTAAGTAAAGTAGCTTAATAATACTTTCTGCAATGAGCACTTGTACTCCCAGCCTTGCTAGGCCTTCAAAATTGGCTGCCTGTAATCCTGACTATGATTTATTACTTCCACCAAATATGGTAGATTATAATGTCGAAATGTCCAACCTGCCCTGCTGTATTGGTTCTACAGTCCATAAATCCTCCAATATATATGTGCAGACTACTATGATGTTCCATAAGTATGTTCTTCCAAACTCTATCAGCCAGACATTCTGTCATAGAGGCTGCTAAATTTACCTGTGCAGATATTCAATTGCCCCGTTTCTGTCTTATGAACTGCGGCTACGAGATATGTGGCTCTTATATCCTATATTTACCAAGGTGTTTAGCAGTAAAATTCTCTCTTTCAGAAAATTTGATTCAGTTGTATTTTGATGATAAAGAAAATATTTATGTTGTTTGGTAAATAGATCTTTGAGTTTGAGATCAATGTGTTTGTATCATAAGGTTACTCTAGGCTGTTTGTCCCTGTAGTGCTAGTCAGATACTTGATCTTAGCCAAAAGGCCGAGAAAGATATTGTAGTGCTAGTCAGATACAGAAAAGATATTTCCAATGACTTTGATTATTAACACTTGATGCATCAATGGATAAAGATGATTTGTCTCTTAACTACAAGATTTTGACTAATTTTCAGAGTCGAACGGATCGTATAGTATTTAAACTCTTTGGGAAAGATCCTGGTGATTTTCCTACAGCCTTGCGGAAACAGGTATTTGGTACTCTTGCTATAATATTCTTCAATGACAGTGTTCTAATATCTCAATTTGAAACCAAACCTTCTCTATTCCTGGGAAATTGCAGATTCTTGATTGGTTATCACACAGTCCTACAGATATTGAAAGCTACATTAAGCCTGGTTGTATTATACTAACAATATATCTTCGGATGGATAAATCCATATGGGAGGAGGTAAATTTTTTAATTCTCAGAAATGTATTGCTTAATTTTCTGAGAGGAAGAAGTGGAGCGATAAGGTTTTTAGGCTTTGTTATTTAACAATAAAGGGAAAGGAAAGAGAAAACATGTGGCCAGAATGGATAATATTTGGCTAAAATGAAGCAAAAAATGAGTGTGATATTAACTTGCCTGATACTTGAAATAAAAAATTTACTTTTATTATCCCCTGTATAAGCTATTCGTTGTACTTTTCAACAAAATGAAACTAGCAAATTAAATCCCCCCAGGCCATACATCTTCTCTTTCCTTTTCCTTTTCCTGTTCTCTTAATATTTTAGCCAATAATATATTGCTCCTAATTGCTTCCCTTTGCAGCTTTATCGTGATCTTAACTCTAGTTTGAGGAAGCTTCTTAATGCATCCACGGATTCCTTTTGGCGAACTGGATGGGTTTATACTAGGGTGAATGATCGAGTGGCATTTTTGTTTAATGGTATATTCTCATCCTTCATTGTATCCTTTATTGAGCTATCTTTTTCTCGACAGTAACGCCACTGATATGAACATTTGAGTCTTTGCTTCTGTACTACAGGGCAGGTTGTTCTGGACACTTCCTTACCAGTCAAAAGCCATAGGAGCTGTGGGATATCAATTGTCAAACCTATCGCAGTTTGTGCCTCCGAAAGAGTTCAGTTTTTGGTGAAAGGCTTTAACCTATCTCGGCCCACTACAAGGTGACTTTAATAGACATTGGTTTGATCCTAATGACGTTTGCCTTCTCCTTTTCCTATTAGTCTCTTCTTAGCTGGTTAGAGTATTTTTAGCTAGTTAATTGATTCTTTGTTTGTCTCCACTTCCCTTTTAGGTTACTATGTGCCCTGGAAGGGAATTACCTGGTCCAGGGTAACTGTACCGATATGATGGTAGGAGCTGATTCTTGTATGGACCATGAAGAGATCCAGTCCCTTAGCTTTCCTTGTATTGTGCCAAATGTTACTGGCAGAGGGTTCATTGAGGTGAAGTTATTTTTTTTTTTCCGTAATGCTTCTTAATTGTTAATCTATCTTCTTGTTTTCCCTATCTTGAAGCAATCGTGTTTGGTTTATTATGGATGGAATTTGATGCTCGTTGGTTACTAATGACTCAGTTTTATGTTGCAAGTAAATTTAGTGAAGTACCTCAATGAAAAGGATTAACATTTGGTCTCTATGTGCACAGTAAACCTAGGCTTGGATGACAAAATATAAAATATAAATGCATTAACCGATCAGGCAAAAAAAGAAAGAAAAAGGATATCTATTTACTTTTTAACTCATTGGTACATGCAAACTATTATAGTATTATGTACTAACCTTTTGGTTTGACTCCTTGTTACTAGTCATGTGTTACTTTTCATTAGATCAACAGATTCTGGTTCATACTTCAGGTTTGTACTTACCTGATAAAATAGAGTAAAATCTTATGTCTCCCTCTCCTCTTTCTGCATAAAATTGACTGTATTGGGTACACTTAAATCTACTTCTGAAATGTAGTGTTCGTTATCTTTGACTAGGTTGAAGACCATGGCCTTAGTAGCAACTTCTTCCCATTTATAGTTGCAGAGAAAGATGTTTGCTCTGAGATTCGTACATTGGAGAGCAATATTGAGGTTGCTGAAATGGCTGGTGGTTTTCTGCAAGGAACTGAAAAATTGCAAGCCAGGGACCAAGCTCTGGAATTTTTACATGAAATGGGTTGGCTGCTTCATAGAAGTCATTTGAAATTTAGAGTGGGTTCTGGTGTCAACTTGAATCTCTTCCCTTTTCAGCGATTCAAGTGGCTTATAGCATTCTCCATTGACCAAGACTGGTGTGCTGTCGTAAAGAAACTGTTGGATGTTTTCTTCAATGGCGATGTAGATGTAGGACAACAGACATCACTTGACGTTCCTTTGCGGGAGGTTGGCATCCTTCATCAAGCCGTGAGAAGAAAGTGCAGATCCATGGTAGAAGTCCTATTGAAATACCGTCCGCATGGAGCTTTTGACAAATCAGGACTAATAAAGCAACAAGATGATCGTGACTATTTATTTAGACCTGATGCAGTGGGTCCTGGGGGTTTGACTCCACTTCATATTGTTGCTAGTCTTGCTGGCTTTGAGAATCTTTTGGATGCATTAATTGATGATCCAGGACAGGTATATCTCGTTTTATTATGTGCATTCTGGTCTGTTGCATTGGAAACTGACAGTCCCCTCAATCCACAGAAAGGGGGTGTGCTGGTGGGTGTGGGGGTTGGGGGTACTGCGAAGCATGATGGGATCAGCAATGACCTTCACTTTTTCCTCTTTATCAGTGCTGATATAGTGGCACTTTGTTCCCGGATGGCTCTAGAATACGTAGTAGTTTACTAAAGAATTTTTAGAACATCTATTCTGTATTTTTCTCTGGTTCTCTTGTTTGGAAAGGAATGAGTTAGCCAGGTATTTCGAGGAGCTGATGATTGTTTTCTTCAGGTGGGAATTGAAGCTTGGAAAAGTGCCCGTGACAGTACCGGACTGACACCTAATGATTATGCATGCTTGCGAGGCCATTACTCGTATATTCATATTGTCCAAAAGAAAACCGGTCAGAAACCAGGTGATGGGCATGTTGTTCTCGATATCCCTGGTTCGGTGCTGGATAGCAGTATCAAGCAGAAACTATCTGATGGTCATAGGTCTGTAAATATTGCTAGCTTACAAACTGAGAAGTCTTCAAGGAAACCAATTCAAATGCATTGCAGACAGTGCGACCAGAAATACTATTATGGAAACTCGGGATCATCACTTGCAATATACAAACCGGCAATGCTTTCAATGGTTGCAATTGCTGCCATCTGCGTTTGTGTAGCTTTGTTATTCAAAAGCTCACCAGAGGTTCTTTACTCGTTCAGACCGTTCAGGTGGGAGCTGCTGAAGTATGGCTCCATCTAAAGTAGGTATAGCCTAATATCATGGTTATAGAAGAGAGTATAGGGTACCGTGGCTTGTTTTTTCTTCTGACTTTATTCACCACAATATATCTGGAGAGTTCCAACTCTATGTATATTTTATTTTTTACTAATTCATCATAAAATATATGAGAAGCTCTAACTACAAATAGGGAAGTTATATTTGTTTATATATCGATGGTAGAACTAGAATACGAGTGGCCACTGGGAAACTAGTCATAGATGCTGCAGATCTGACCCGGTATATGTAGTGGATTATAAGTAGATTGCTTTTATATTTCACTTATATGGAGCACTAATTGCTTACATCTATGGTCTGAGCTCATTATTCTCCTGCTAAATTGGCTTCTGTGCTTATGTTTAGGTAAAATCTGGATAAGCTGTTACATTTTTCATCATCTTTGGTCTTTTTAGCTGTTCTTTCGTCGTTCCGGCTTCTCTGCAATCTTTCTTTTTTCTTTGGATGGTAGTATTATTCATCATTGTCAAACTTGTCACTTCTGGGAATCGAGATAACTTGGACAAAGATTTGTTCCAGATAGCAGGTTGACTAATGGGAATCGAGACAGCTACTACTAATTGAAAATCTTTATCTAACATGTTGAAGGAACGTCTACTCTGAATTTGGTTCTTTATTGCTGCTTCTGGAAATAACAGGGATGTACAATAAAATATCAATGGAGTACAAGCGTAAATGTTCATTCCATGGAGAAAGAAAATCAATAGTTATCTCTCGAAATGAATCAATAGAACTGTTTTCTGAGTCTTTCGCATTCAAGTTTTCACTATTTGTTGCGAGTTTAAGTAATATAAAGTGTCTTATCCTATGGTTGTAGCAGGTACATCATTTTAAAGTTCACAACCCAACACTATGTTACAATCAGGCGAGACGTATAATTACGAAAACAACAAACTCAGTATATTCCAACAAGCTTGTAGGGTCTGGAAAGGGTAGTGCGTACACAGACCTTATCCCTATACCTAGGGAAGGTAGGGAGGTTGTTTCCAGTAGAGACGTATAATTAAAGAACTACAATATTACCAAATACTGGTTATTGCACGTTGTTAATTGAACATGTTTATGAATAGTTATCTGCAAGCTTGTCGCATGCCTACTGCCTACAACAACATATAACAAAAGGCAAGAGTTTATACTTCAATCCATAATACAATTACAACAACAACAACAACCCAGTATAATCTCACAAGTGGGGTCTGGGAAGGGAACGATGTACGCAACCTTACCCTTGCCCTGACAGGGCAGAGAGACTGTTTCCGATAGACCTTCCTCGGCTAAAGAAGATGAAAGAAGCCCTGATAGCAAGTAATAACAAGACAAATAATTTGAAAACTAAATCGAAGATAACAAGATAGAATATGAAAGAGGTACCAATAACAACTACTAACAAGTAATAGCAAGACAATATATCTAAAAAACTAAATCCGAGGCAGCAAACAAGAATATGAACGAAGTACTGCCAACAAATTACGGAATTACAATAAATTTCCTAAGAAACTTAGAATAATGTTTCTCAAACCATGTATAAAATAAATTTAAGATATAATGAAAGAAATTTATAGAAAAAGCAACTTCATAAGAATCAAGATTGAGGCTTATCCCATTTGAGAGGCTTGACAACTTCCCATGTGAAATCAGGATCATCTCTACCAAAATGACCATATGCAGCAGTTTTCGAGAATCTGTTGTTACCACCCCTCTTTAAATCCAAGTCAATTGACATCATACCAGGCCTAAAATCAAACTTCTCCTTCACAATCTTGAGAATTTCCTTATCTGGTTTCCATATAAGCAAGTCCATTGGCTACAACGCTTTTTGCAGCTTGTCTTACAATATATGCAACACTTCTATCAACCTTAGTTGGATCCTTTCCTGAGAATGCACCACCCCCGTGTGCACCCCACCCCCCATAAGTATCGATAATGATCTTTCGCCCTGTGAGACCAGCATCACCATGAGTGTAACATCCCAGACTTTAGACAGTGTTGGGTATATAAGTTAACAAGCCTTAGACCCTAGTGAAGCGTTTTATACCCGTGAGGGCCTAGGCCCAGAGCAGACAATATCAATAACGAGTTGGGCTGTTACAATGAGGTCCACCAATGACAAATCGGCCCGATGGGTTAAGGTGGAATATGGTGTTCTCATCAAGATACTTCTCGGGTATCACAGGTTTGATCACATGTTCTTTGAGATCACGGGCGATTTCATCGTTTGTGACAGTCTCATCATGTTGAGTGGAGATGAGGACAGTATGGACACGAACCGGAACCATAGCACCATTGTCATTGTAATACTCAACAGTAACCTGAGTTTTACCATCAGGCCTGAGCCAAGCTCAAGTTCCATTCTTGCGAACCTCAGTAAGGCGAGCGCCAAGTTTAGTAGCAAGAACATGGCTAAGGGGCATCAATTCAGGGCATAACCAAACATATGACCCTGATCACCAGCACCAATTTCCTCTGTTTTTTTTGGTTAAGTGACCATGAACACCTTATGCGATATCAGGGCTATGTTGTTCAATGTTCACAAGAATCTTGCAATTATCAGCATCCAACCCCACATCAACGGATACAAATCCAATCGCGCCACATGTATCACGTACGATTTTCTCATAATCTACAATGGCTTTGGTTGTGATCTCACCAAAAACCATGACCAAATTGGTCTTAGTACAAGTTTCACAAGCAACTTTGCTTTCCAAGACAAGCATCAAGAACAGCATCAGATACTTGGTCACAGAGTTTGTCAGGATGTCCCTCATTAACAGATTCAGATGTGAACAAGAATGTCTCCATTTCTTCAAAGCTGCACGTAAAAAACCCAGATGACATCAGTAATTGATAAGAATTCAAAAATCATCCAGCATGGTGTTTACACCAATCCGATAAAAACACATGGTTATCACCAAACTATGTTGCATGGGCTCATCAAAATGTTGGAGGATGATATACAACAACAACAACAACAACCCAATATAATCTCACAAGTGGGGTCTGACTGTTTCCAATAGAAACTCAGCATCCTTTCCTCCAAGAACTCCCCACCTTGCTCTTGGGGTGACTCGAACTCACAACCTCTTGGTTGGAAGTGGAGGGTGCTTACCATCAGAGCAAACCACCTTGTCATAAGCAACCCGGAACCAATTTTTATGTTATGTTATAATGTATGTTGTCTATAACAACACTTCGCTATAACATCAAAAATATTCGGAACAAACGAGGCAACTAAAGAGAGGTTTGGCTGTACAATGATTAGCGATAAACTTAAGATAAGAATGTGTATTAATTAACTATGGTTAAGAGAAACAAGTTTATGTAAAGACACATATCATGTGTCAATTGGATTGGTGTAAACACTAGGAATGAGTAAATTATTCCATTGAACTATAGTATACTGCAAATGATCATAAAAACAGACGCCAAAAATTCCATGAATGTAGTGGCAGACGTAGTATCCTAAGTTCACAATCCCACGAGGCGGGTCTAGGGAGGGTAATGTGTACGCAAAGCTTACCCTACCCACGAATAAGAATACAAACACTAGACTAAGTTAAAACCAGCATGTCAAGACCTAAATTTGGACCATTTCCATAAATTCAAGAACTTAAAATATGTGAATTCGGTGTAAAGGTCCGTCCGGTGCATAAATTATTTCGCATTTACACAGGATCGAGGAAAGCGCCACACCCCAAAGGGTATAGTGTACACAACCTACTCTACTGCAAGCATTATTGACTACTTTATCGTTGCGACGCAAATCAAATCTATAAAGAGGAAAAAGAAAATACTACAAGTAATTGAATAGCAACCCAAAGAAGGAAATGTAGAAATAGAGAGGAATAGAGAAATGAGACCTTAAAAAGTTGGTGCAAAAGGATCTCTTGTCAAAGTAAGAACATAGAAAGCCAAGGAAGTTGGAAATGAAAGATGTCTTTATATAGTAAGAAAATGGGAGTAATTTTGATCATAATATGGGGTAGATTCATTATGTATTTTTACTGCGCTACTTGGGATTCTCATATTTATGACTTACCATATTTAGTCAAACTACCTTAAATAAATCGCTCAACTGCACAGTACTCCTTGCGGTCTCATATTAACGGGGTTTTTGCATTTATATTCGTTTTTTTGGTCACGTTTTAACTTATACCCACTTTACAAAAAAAATTGCAAGCGTATTCATTTTTCGCATAAATTTCAGGCATACGGGCCTGAAGTAGCAAAGACAATCACACAAAACTTTAGCATTCTAGGCGTTTTCAAAAAGTGCAGAAGATATTTAGTTCATTTGTAAAAACTTCATCACTAAATAAGCTGAAGTTTTGTTCTGGATTAATTAGTTTTGTCATAAAGCTTTTTCAAAAATTTCAGCAGAAGATGTTGAAGTTATTTAGTTTGTTTTCAAAAATTTCAGCAGAAGATGCTGAAATTATTAAGTTCATTTGTAAAAACTTCAGCACTAGATAAGCTGAAGTTTTGTGCTGGATTCATTAGTTTTGTAATAAAGCTTTTTCAAAAACTTCAGCAAAAGATGCTGAAGTTGTTTAGTTCATTTGTAAAAACTTCAGCACTAGATAAGCTGAAGTTTTGTGCTGGATTCATTAGTTTTGTAATAAAGCTTTTTCAAAAACTTCAGCAAAAGATGCTGAAGTTGTTTAGTTCATTTGTAAAAACTTCAGCACTAGATAAACTGAAGTTTTGTGCTGGATTCATTAGTTTTGCAATAAAGCCTTTTCAAAAACTTCAGCAGAAGATGCTGAAGTTATTTAGTTCATTTGTAAAAACTTCAACTTCAGCACTAAATAAGCTGAAGTTTTGCGCAGGTATCAAGAAGGCGGCGCCTGAAGTTGTAAAAATTAGGGTATAAGTCAAATAATTTTAAAAATATGGGTATAGGTTAAATGGGGGCGACCAAATAGGGTGCCCCGCGCAATTTTTACCATATTAACAATCGTGATTACTAAAAATAGTTGTCTCAAACTATTTGTTAGGTTAGAAGTTCAACAAAATTGATTTTTTTTTACTCTTAGTAATAATTATTCTTGAAGATAGAGATAACGCATAAACAGAATAAATATAATTATATCTTAAGACATAAATAAGGGGAATAATCAAATCTCTTTACTAATATTTTTAAGGGATGTATAAAAGATAAACACGACACATAATAAGAGAGAGTCAGCGTCGGTAGACACTGTTTTACTTGCTGTCCTCCAAATCCAGCTCTGTCGGTACAGAAGTATTTAAATGATAAAAATTGCTTAATGTACATTCTGTATATATATGTTTTCTAAGGGAATTGTATAAACTTCAAAACAAATATTTAATAGTAATCTTATTACAATAGTGTATTTGTCTAAAATATGTTTTATCTTTCTTTTAAAATTTAATAATTAACACTTCACTAATTGAAGTAATAAGTACGAATTTGAAATAAATAAATAATTTTTTATGTTATTTTCTGAAAAGATAAAAAGTTTAAAAGAAATTTAGTATTTAGACCGAAGGAGCCAGGGTGGCCCAAGGGTCAAGCTACCAAAGCAAAGACTTTAGGCCCCCAAATTTTGAGGGCCTTAATTTTTTTTCTTCTACTCGTAATTGTATTGAGATTCCGACTATCTAGATTTATACTGCGTAAGGCCTAGCAAAAAGGAGAACACATTTTATCAGGATTTTTTTTAACCACAGGATTCGAACCTGATATATCTAATTAAGGTAAGTTGGATCATATACATCTCACAACAATCTTTAGAGGAAGGATCTACATATATTAATTGTTAAAATAAGAAAATAAAATATTTTATAAAAAGTAAAGATAACTTTTAATTTCGTATTGATGTAACCGTTTGAGCAAAAATTGGAGAAAGAGCATCACTCCCCCTAAACCCTTGTCGCGAATATAAAACTTCTCATTATTTAAATTTTATGATTGACATTATTAGTGAGGTACTTATATTATTATTCTCCTTTTACATTTCTCGTTAAAAACATGTAATAAACTTTTAGAATTCGTTTTTTGGAATTTTCAATAGTCCAAGTCTTATTTTTTTTTATCTTTCTCATCGAAAAATGTGTGCTACATTCTTATATTCTCTTTCTTGATTTCTACAAAAAAGCTTAAGTTCTCGATAAGTTATATAGCTATTTGTAGAAAGAAAAGAGTTTTATTTTTTCTAAAAACAAGAGTTGATGAGTACCGTTGAATAAGACTATATTGCGCATTCTTTTTTCCCCTCTCAGGTTTCAAGCGTTTCAACAAGTATATTAGTACATCAAAAATTATTTCGATATCAAGTTATATGCTTCTTGAATCTGGTTTTATTATTTAAGATCAACAATATCTTAGGAGAGATTAAATTATTTATAAAAGGAAATATTAACAACTTTACATCTTAAAAGGCTAGAAAAATAGACTTCAACTAAAAATATAAATGAAACCTTTTTTCCTTCTTAAAAGTTCCGGATTAAAAATTGACTTTAGGCCACCAATCTTCTTAAACCGCCCCTAGAAGAAGCATAATATAACGTGAAAGTAGAGTGAGTAATTTGTTGGAGCCATTGGAAATATATCAAATATATAGTTAGCTTTTCAGATATTTTTTATATAGAACAATTACATAAATGTTGCACTAGTTTTGTTGTACGTAAAATGTTAAAAGGAATATGCAGAGTCACACACCATAGACGAAATAAAAATTAATCACATTAGACATAAAAATATGAGAGAGTCACTTAAAGCTTGTTTGGATGGTGGTTACGTACTATTATATTGTGTCGTATTCTTACTTATAATACAATATTTGTTTTTATTGTTACTTAAATTTTATTGTATCGTATCGTTAAATCCGTCGTTATGTAACGACGAAATGTGTCATTTTAAACGACCGATTTGTTGTGGTCATGTTGCCACCTCGTCCTTTTCTGTTATCTCACCCTTTATTGTTATTAAATAATTTTATCTTATCATTTACCCTTTTTTTTTATATAATAATTTTACCTCGTATCATAATTTTTCTTTATAATATTGCAAGTTTATTCTTCATATTGCTGGTACGTGATATCATAAAACTACGGCAAACGATACGACCTATCTTATATATCAAGCGATACAGTACAATACAATACGATACATTATGATACAATATGTAACAACCATCCAAACAAGTTGTTATTAGGAGTGACATTAACAATCATAATTGAGGTGTTAAAATGAGATGAGTTAGATCTAAAATTGCATGGATAAAAATTGTGAAAGATTTATAATCTCAATAAATTCATAAAAATTTAATAAATAGAAGAATAAGATTTATATTTAAGTGATTCAAAGTAGTTGAAACTAATTCTACAAAGCAAAAACTATATTACAACTCATATAACTAAAATCAATTAATTTGAAATTGAAGCTTAATGGTGGGTAGAAATAGGCTTAGTTATCAATTTATGTAAAAATTGTATGGGTAGCCATTTTTTAAGACGGTATTTATTTTTTATCCAGCATTTTTAATGCTAAGCAAAAATAACCACTAATCTATTAAAATTAATATGAAAAGACGGTGTTACCCTTTCTTCTATCTCTTTTATGTCTATGTTCTCTTCCTTGCCAGTGTACCTCCTTGGCTTTGACCCCGCCGCACAGTAGTGAACAACTTTCACATTCTCTGAGTGACGCCACAACATAGCTAATACCAAGTTGTACTTGTTTGGAATTGGCTTGTATACATCTCTGTAGAATATGTTTAACAAATCCTACAAAATAAATCCAACTCTGTAAACATACAAAAAGTATTAAATATTTATACTGAATTCACATGTAGTCATGAACTTAGAGTTTTAAGTTCAAAGAATACGGACATGTAGTCCTGAACTTGGAGTTACAAGTTCAAAAGTTAAGGATATGTAGTTCTAAACTTAGAGTTACAAGCACAGAAATTAAGGACAAGTAGTCCTTAACTTAGACTTACAAGCTCATAAATTAGTAAAAATTGCACGGGGCGCCCTATTTGGTCGCCCCCATTTAACCTATACCTATTTTTTTTTAAACTTTTAACTTGTACCCACTTTTTAAACAACTTCAGCCCCTTTCTCCTCCTCCTTCATTTCTTCTTTCTTCTTCTACAACGATGACTACAACATTGATGCTTCCAGCTAGCAAACAAATGAAGGAGAAACCTCAAGACTTTTAAGCTGATTGAAGTAAATGAGTAGCTGTATGGTGAACCTGAAACGAAGCACACAATTGAAGTTGATAAACTTTGATTAGACCAAAAAAATTCTGGAGACAAATGGTTAAATCGGCAAATATTGAAATGCAATGGGAAGGCTAAACAGATGATTCAGGAAGCCCAGCTACTACAGAATCTTACATCAATCATTTTTCTTTCCTGAAAATGATGCATATCCATTCATTTTTTAGAATATACAACATAATACCTTAGCCCGTTGCCTCAAGTTTGGATCAACAGCAGCTTCTATACGGGCATAGGTTCCTTCAGGAACGGCGATACTAAGATATGTGGGCACTAGAGCCTTTCCTCTGGCAGGCACTTTAGCATAAAACGCCAGAGCATGAAACATGCTGAAGTTAATCAAATATAGAACAAAAATTTCAGTTCAACATGCTGAAGTTAATCAAATATAGAACAAAAACTTCAGCTCAACATGCTAAAGTTAATCAAATATAGAACAAAAACTTCAGCTCAACATGCTGAAGTTAATCAAATATAAAACAAAAACTTCAGCTCTAGCGCTGAAGTTCCCCAGTTACAAAGACAAAAACTTCAGCTCTAGAGCTGAAGTTCCCCAGTTACAAAACAAAAACTTCAGCTCTAGAGCTGAAGTTTGCCAGTTAGAACAACAAAAACTTCAGCTCTAGAGCTGGACTTCAGGCCCGGCTACTAAAATGCTGAAGTTTTGCGTGATTGCCTTTGCTACTTCAGCCCCGTATGCTGAAGTTATGCGAAAAAGCGGGTACGCTTGCAATTTTTTTTGCAAAGCGGACACAAGTTAAAACGTGACATAAAAAGCGGGTATAGATGCAAATGCCCCATTAAAGACAGTTAGTCCTGAACTTACAGTAACAAGCCCATAAGTTAAGGACACTTGGTCCTGAACTTAGAGTTGGAAGTTCAAAAATTAAGGACACATGGTCCTTAACCTAGAATTACAAGCACAGAAATTAAGGTCAGGCAATCCTTAACTTAGAGTTACAAACACAGAAATTAATGACATGTAGTCCTAAACTTCGAGTTCCAAGTTTAAAAGTTAAGGACATATAGTCCTGAACTTAGAGTTACAAGTTCAAAAGTTAAGGACAGATAGTCCTAAACTTAGACTTACAAGCTCATAAATTAAGACCACCTAGTCCTGAACTTACAGTAACAAGCTCATAAGTTAAGGCTACTTGGTCCTGAACTTTATGAGCAGAAGGGTATTTTCATCCGAGCGGGTAAAAGTATATTAAAACATTGGCTAAAGACTAAAGACATTTTAAACAATAACTTAAAAATAAATACATATCTTATTACTGACTAACCATGCACTTCCCCTCAGTTTATCATATTACTAGATAGCCCAACATGCTGAACTTGAGTTATTCTTTATTGTAAATGCATCTTATGTCCTGATACTCATATCCTAAATAAAATGAGAACAAACTATAGCCAAAAGACCAGCACTTGTGTATAATAAATAACCATAAGCAAACTATTTATATGTACATCATTGTTGCATTTATAATAGGAGTGTATGGTTTAATAGAACATTATTTAAATATTATAGACAGCTTCTAATAACTTAGGCACAGTATCCAAAACTACAACAGAATATGTTCATCTTCAGCCACACCTCAAGCATATCTATATTGATCATTTTATATGAGTAGAGCACATATTGAATTTTTATATTGTATGTTAATTTTTTAAGAAAACAAACACACAAACAAGGAAAATGGATAGCAACTGGAAACTATTCATTGAGGTACATCTCTCTCAGGAATTAAATCAAACAATTGTGTGCCTGCCCTTGATCCCCACATTTCAAATACAACTTTTATCAAAATATTCAGTAGTGCGAATTTAGTTCTACCCAATCCTAATTTGTTTAATTATAGAGCTTTACCTCCGTTGAACAGAGTTAGTAACATAATATTTGTTTTGACACGGTAAGAATTATTAGTAGCATGCTCTTTCAACAACAACAGCAACAACAAAATTCAGTATGTTCTAACAGGTAGGGTTTGGGGAGAGTAGTCTGTACGCAGACATTACCCCTACCTAATGCAGGTAGAGAGGTTGTTTCCAATTCACCCTCGGCTCAGGAAGGGTAAGAAGAAGAAGAAGAAAGCAAGAAAGGAAGAAAGAAGTAAAAGTAGTACAAAGATAAAGGATAAGTAGTACCAAATAATAGCAACAAGGAATACAATACCTGAGGCGAACAAAACCACATAACGTAATAAAAATATAAGAATATGAAGGGATATGCGTGCTACTAAGACTATCGGTGAGCAACTAAAAACTACCCACTAACCTTCTACCTTAATCCTCGACTTCCACACCCTCCTATCAAAGGTCATGTTCTCAGTGAGTTGAAGCATCGCCATGTATCATTTAATCACCTCTCCCTAGTACTTCTTAGGCCTACCTCGACCTCTTCTCAAACTCGCCATAGGCAACCTCTCACACCTCCTAACAGGAGAATCAATGCTTCTTCTCTTAACATGTCCAAACCATCTCAGTCTCGACTCCCGCATCTTATCCTCCACGGAGGCTACTCCCACTCTGTCCCAGATAGCTTCATTATTAATCTTATCTCTCCTGGTACACCCACACATCCATCTCAACATCCTCATCTCTGCTACTTTCATCTTCTGCACGTGGGAGTTCTTGACTGGCCAACACTCAGCCTCATACATCATATCCAGTCGAACCACCACTCTATAAAACTTACCCTTAAGTCTTGGCGGCACATTCTTATCATATAAAACACCGGAAGCGAGTCTCCACTTTATCCATCCCGCTCCGATGCGATGTGTGACATCTTTTTCAATCTCTCCATTACCTTGGATAATAAACCCGAGATACTTAAAACTCTCTCTTTTAGGGATAACTTGAGCATCAAGCTTTACCTCTACGTCTGCTTCATGGGTCGTGTCACTGAATTTTCACTCCAAGTATTCTATTTTGGTTCTACTCAATTTGAAACCTTTAGAATCCAAGGTCTATCTCCAAACCTCCAACCTCGCGTTGAATCCACTTCGCGTCTCGTCAGTCAACACTATATCATCGGCAAATAGCATGCACCAAGGCACCTCCCCTTGGATGTGTCGCGATAGTACATCCATCGCCAAGGCAAATAAAAACGGGCTACGAGTCGATCCCTGGTGCAACCCCATCACCACAGGGAAATGCTCCGAGTCACCACCCACAGTCCTCACACACATCTTAGCATCATTATACATATCCTTAATCACCATAATGTACGCTACCGAAATGCTGCTAGCCTCCAAACACCTCCACAGGACCTCCCTCGGGACTTTATCGTACACTTTCTCAAGGTCAATAAACACCATATGCAAGTCTTTCTTCCCCTCCCTGTACTGATCCACTAATCTCCTTACTAGATGAATCGCTTCTGTAGTCGAATGCCCCGACATGAATCCAAACTGATTCTCAGAAATAGACATGTACCTCCTCACCCTGGCGTCCACCACCCTCTCCCAAACCTTCATAGTGTGACTCAACAGCTTGATACCCTTATAATTGTTGTAATTTTGGATATCACCCTTGTTCTTGTAAAGCGGAACCATATTACTCCACCTCCATTCTTCGGGCATCTTCGACGTCTTAAAAATAACATTAAACAGCCTAGAGAGCCACTCCAAACCTGCTCGCCCCGCGCTCTTCCAGAATTCCACCGGGATTTCGTCTGGCCCCGTCGCTCTGCCCCTGCACATCCTACGCATCGCCCCTTCTACCTCCTCTACCGTAAACCGCCTACAGTACCCAAAATCTCGTCGACTCTCGGAGTGCTCCAACTCACCCAGCACAATGCGTCTATCCATCTCCTCGCTCAACCGTTTATGGAAGTATGTCTGCCATCTTCTCCTAATAAGTGCCTCGTCCATCAATACTTTGCCATCCTCGTTCTTGATGAACTTGACTTAGTCTAAGTCACGGGCCTTCCTCTCCCTCACCTTGTCCAACTGTACAGCTTCTTATCCCGACCTTTGCCCCCAAGCTCCTCGTACAAACGAGCAAACGTCGTATTTTTAGTCGTCGTAACTGCTAACTTTGCCTCTTTTTTTGCCTTTTTGTAACACTCCTCATAAGTCCTTGTTCCCTCCTCTATTTTATTCTACATTAGCTTCAAATAAGCAGCTTTCTTAGTTTCCACTTTACCTTGGACCTCTACATTCCACCACCAGCCCCTTTTATGACCCCTAGGAGAGCCCTTTGTGACCCCTAAGACCTCTCTAGCAGCTACCCTAATGCAATTCGCAGTCGTGAACCACATACTAGACGCGTCTTGATCGGCACCCACTTATACCACAATAAGTAGCAAGGAAGGGGTCGAAGCAGCTTTTACCCGAACGGACCGAGATCGATTTCCACAGGGAGCTATGTAAATGGGAGTTGAGTGTTTAATTGACCTAATGGTGTTTTATGTTCTTAATTACACTTCTTATCATAAAGGTTTGTGATTATACTAAGGTGTAAACTAAAAAGACTATTATCTAGCTAGCTATGATCTTTTTGTGGATTTTCTCAATTAATAAAAAATACTAGGATTGCAACTTACTCCTAGGTGAGTGACTAATGGGGTCTAAAATCGAGGATAACCTTGTGAATTGTGGGTGAATGACATAACCTCATGCTAATTTTCTCACCCAATACCTCTCGGTAATTTGGGTCACTTTGCCCAAATTGGCCTTCTCAAGCACAATTGGGTAGACCCATTAGTTATCCACACTAGGGTTGGGTCACAACCCTAGCTTAAGGGTCTAGCTACTCACAATTGAAGAAGAAACTAATATAGATGATGAAATTAAACTCATAAATGTAAATTACAAGATAGAAATTGAAGAACTATTGTAAGAACTAGGCTAAAAGTACTCAAAAAGAATAAAAACCACTGCTCACGTGTTCTGATAACCTAAAAATGAGAAAAAGATATATTTATATTATGCTGAAAATACTGGACAAAATTCTCCTACGGAGATTTCGCTCCCAGCGTATTTCTGGGCGTTGCGGCGGATTGGCTTCCGCTGTAGCGGAATAATGGACGTTGCAGCGGTCTTGGACCTTGAAGACTCTATGATTATCTATTCCGCACCCAGCGAAATACTGAAGCGCTGCAGCGGTGGCTAAAATGCAGCAGCGGGAAAGTACCACTGACCGCAAAAGTGTAAAACCCCAATCTCGCTGACTCTCTGAAGTTTAACAAACGCTCCCAGCAAAATATTGAACGTTGCAACGGTAGAGAAACCGCTGCAGCGGAAAAGTAGTGTGGTCAGCGCTGATTAGTGCCTCAAAAATATGTTCTCTGAAGTTGGCAATGGGGCAGCGATCAAAAATCCGCTGCAGCGAAATGACAAACGCTGCAACGGAATAGTAAACGTTGCAGTGGTTCTGCTGGGTATTGGGATGATGCAAGTTTTGCTCCTTTTTGAGTTCTTTTAGGTCAATATTCACAATTTAACTCAATTCCTGCAATTTAAACAACTTGCATCAAAACATGAGAGTATTTTAGTCAAAGTTGCCTCAAAACCTAAGAAAACAGGAGTAAATAGTAATCACAAATCACTAGTTATCAACTCCCACAAACTTAAGTCTTTGCTTGTCCTCAAGCAAACAAGTAACTCTCACCTCCGTAACAATAAAAGAGAAAGTATTTCAGCCATTAAAATGTGATTTCATCAAGCTTCAATTGGGACTAACAATTACCCTCAATACAAATGCATTATTGACAACATTATGCAATGATTTTATAGTTCACTAGATCTAATGTGACACCAAAGCTTCAAGAGTTGACTCAAGTCGTCAAAGAGCTTCTCTCTTTCACCTTAATCATTGTGGATACCAGACTCTTTCTCCTCTACTCTCCATAGGCTCTACTCACCATAAAGAATGAACTCTCAGAATTGGGTTTATCATGGGGTGCTCTCTTCACTCTCAAAAGAATGCCTCAAGTCCGGCCTTAAGTACCATAGACTTTCCCCTCGTGTAAATCACCACTAATGTAAGCTCACTCAACTTGAGATCCTATAGGTATTTGTCGGTATGTAGTGGAGGCTTTTTGGATCAAATTTAGTCATGATGAACTTTGGTAGAACATCTCTCCTTAAGCACTCCAATTTTTCACATTTCGGCACATGTTTTTCTTGACTCTTTAAGTCACACATTTTCCTTGGGGAACTTAGAGAGACTCATTGTCGCTCTTTCTTTCACTTGGAGCTCAATTTCCTCCTTTTTTTTCTTTCTCTTTAATCATTCCAAACCCTTTTTCAACTTTTTGCTTTTCCTTTCAACCCTTTGCTTTTCTTTTTGGTTCGTTTTGCTTTTAAACCTTTTCTTTGGCCCTTTTTTATTTTATTACAATGCATTTCATCACTATGCATTTCCTCGTCTCTCCCCCAAACTTATGATTTTGGCTATTATTCATCATGAGTGCTCAAGGAAAGAATGGGTGCCAAGAGAGGGTCATTCGAGAACGGATAGGGCTTTATAAGGTGGTTTTGAGAATAAATAGGCTCATACTCAAAAGGGGTTGACTAGGGATCTTGTCAAGGTAGGCTATGGAAGTCTTTATATTTCAGTAAGGATTCAAGGAAGGCCTATGATCATCGCACAAGTCGAGCTCACTTAAGATTTCGCCTAGAAAAACACTTGGGGCAAGTTCTAGACTTTCAGGCTCGGCACTCGGGATATGAAATTTCAAACCTCACCTCACAAACCTCAGGATTGTTAAAGAGTAACAAGTCGAGGGCCCACAACAACCTTGGTTCAAATTGAAAACTCAAATATGGCCATGTACACCACCTAACGACAGTTTCAGTCAACTCAAGACTCTAAGGGTCACAACTAGACTAGACTCATTTGTACTCTGTCTTTAACCATGAGGTCAAAGGTACGTCTGTTGGTGCCAAATGAAGCTTTATTTGAATCACATTTATTCACTACTACCGAAACAAAAGAAAACAAAAACAAAAAGAAAAAAGAAAAATGAAAAACCGACACACCCCCTTAAGAAGGTCGTCACACCGTCTGTCGTAGGGAAGAGACACCCGGTTCGCACAATTTCCACCCTTGGAAAGAACCGTGGCCTTAAGAAAACCAGGGGCTTATTGACAACGCAAAAGGTAAAGAAGAAGTTATAAATTAAAAATAAGTTATTAAATGAAATAAGAAGTTAAACTACAAATGGGGGAAAAATTAAAGAAGTTATAAAGTATAAAATTAGAAATAAATATTTACAGTAGGGGATTACGATGAATATACATAAGGGGGATGAATATATACATATGATAGGAAACCTGAATATATACAAACCAAAAGTCAAAAGTACGGAAATGTAAATAAAGAAAGAAAAATAGTATCAACAATTATTAAAGCCCAAAATCATGAAAATATCTGAATCATCAACTATCAAATAGAGGCCACCCCCTCCAATAAGAACAAGCATTGTCCTCAATGCTAACTAGCCAATAATATAGATCAAGGGAAAGGGGTGAGAGAGAGTAAAAGGAAACTCCCTGTGGTTCCTCTGACTGCATGGGTGAAGGATCAACTAGAGGTGGTGAAGAAGGCACTATGCCAGTAGTGGTAGCAGGGTCCTGTGGCAGTACGGAGATTTGGCCCTCGGGCTCCTCGAGTTGAATCTCCTGGTCATCAGTCTGCGGGACGGCTCTCCTACGGACTGGGGTCGTGGAAGGTCTGCCTCCTCATCATGTGTGGCATGGTCAGTGGGTCCTGGCTCTCCCAACAATAGATCAAGGGGTATGTCCCCCGCAACTGCGACCTTTGCCACCTCCTTCTTCAGGGCAGCTTGAGTTTCCTGCATCTTCACATGTACCTTCTTCATGTCATCCTGGGACTTCTTCATCTTCTTCACATATTTGCCCCAATATTGGATCTCCTTCTTCTATCTATCCAATGTCTCCATGATTTTTGTTTGGTTATCCACCAAGCTCTTCAACGTGTTCTCCAGAGTATGAGGAAATGCAATAGGTGTCGGAGTTGCCTGGGCTGCAACAGTGGTAGAAAGGTCAGAAAGCTTGGAAGAAGCTACCTACAGCCAGTTGGTGATACCAACTAGAGTCTAAGAAACCCTCAAGGTCGTCTGAGGGTAAGTGGAAGATGATGACACTGAGGCTGGTATGGACATGGAAGGATCCGACGGAGGCTCAGGGACAACAGCAACACTGGGCCCCTCAGAAGCAATGGAGCCTTCAGCAGCACCGGAAGGCTCTGTGTCAGTGGAAGTAACAGGGGCTGAAGATGTGGCTTTCCCTTTCACCTTGGGGTTGTCTGAACCCTTCAAACTATACCATGAGAAAGCAAACCGGGGCTTTACTGTAGTGTCAAAATCCCTCCCCTCAACTTCATTGTCTCAGAAATATATAGTGAGGAAGTTGGGAAAGGGATAGGAGGCCTCATTCCTCTGCACAATCCGGTCTATCACCCTGGACATGATATTCCCGACGTTAATCGGGATACCATCCATAATAGCACCCACTATCACTGCCCTAGAAAGGGGAATGTCACTGTCATGGAGTATCGGGTCTATCCTGCTGCAAACAAAAGTGGCCCATCCCCTGGCCTCAAAACTCAGTGTGTTCCTTTTGATGGTGGTGCCTGCAACCAACCATGCTGGTGTAGTCCCCGGGGTAGCTATGACTGAGGCCAACCATGGACGAGCCAAATCTTTCATATCCACCTTATCCAAGTAACGAGTCTCATATTCATCCGCGAAACTCGCATAGTCATTAAATGCCTTGACATTGTACAAAACTTTCTTGTTGCGAACCTTAGTAAGATATGTGTCCTTTTTTGTGTGGGCCACATTTGTATAGAATTCCTTCACAACATATTCATTAGCATCTTCCACTTTGCTTGTAAAGAATTCCCACCCCTCCCTTTCTATAAACGGCTTCCTCACATTGGGGTTGAGGGGTAGGAGATCCTTGATGATGAATGACCTTTCAGGGATGAGATATATTTGGGGCCACCATTCTCTAAACTGGTGGTAGGCCGGTTCAGAGACAAACCGGTCCTGCCACACCAACGGGTTTCTTGTCCTTTGAAGGCCTAGGGTCTGCAGTAGTGTATCGCCACCTTTTCCATTATCAGGTGTTTCATCTTAACTGTCGAAGTTGATGGAAGGAGGGGCTGCTGATTAGGTTGTTGCGCCTATGTCCTCAGAAGTAGCTGAGTGACTGGAAGTATCCTCAGAAGACTCAAAGCTAGTGGGCTCGTTGATGAGTCTCATTGGCACATACTCACTAGACGCCGACTCTTCAAGGCTTGTCCTTTTCCTTTTCTGTTTCTTTCCGATTGCCTGTGTCGTACTCAAGGGATTTTGTTGTTTTCCTTTGCCTCGACCCCTTGAAGGGTCACCTCTCCCGGGTTGCTTGTCAGCTCCTCCCCGTGATCTTACCATTCTCTGCAAACATGTCACAAAAGTTGTTAAAACATTGTACATAGTACCCAATTAAAGCTTAGACAGTACTGAAGCAGAGAGAAAAAAAAACACAGACAAGAAATCCGCTGTCAGTGGAAAAAGGACCGTTGCAGCGGAATGGGCACCGTTGACAGCGGAATTTTGACCGCTGCAGCGGAAGAGTGGGGGTCAGACTACCCACTCTCTGAACTTGTGAAGCGCTGACCGCGAAAAATTGGACAGCGTTTGGTCACCACTAATAGTGGAATTTTGTCCGCTGCAGCGGTCACAAGGGAAACAAAAGCCTTTACTTCTCTGAACAAACAAAATGCTGACATCAAAAATTTGTCCGCTACAGCGGAAAGAGCACCGCTGACAGCGAAATTTTACCGCTGCAGCGGAATCCTAGGGTTTTCAGCACTAAGGTTTGAGGACTCCGCTGTTAGCGGAAATTCAAAACTCTTCAGCGGAGTTCATTGTAACAGTGCACTGATGGCCAAATTCAAACTAGGGTTACAAAATTTTGGAAAATTAAACATGGAACACAAATATGAAGAACCCTATAACTACATAAAGGACCAAAAATCATTACCCCACAATTTTAGCCCTCAATGATGATTCATTCTTAAAAATTAGGGCTCCATTAACTCTAAGTAAAGAACAAAGAAGAAAAACACACTAAAACTAAGAACAAATGTTCAACTAAAACAAATCATGAGTACATACCAGTAACAAATGAAGAGGTAGGATGCAACTAGATGAAAATAAAAGCCTTGGATGAACAGTGAAAAATTAATAGCAGTAACTATGTTGGGATGGTAAGCAAATGAGCGAAATGGGTAAAAGGGGGGGGGGGGGGGGGCTTAGTATTTATACTAATGGAGTAGGACCCAGACCAACCTACCTAGCGCGGCAGCGTATTTTTACCGCTGACCGCGCTTTTGCGCTTTTAGAGCAGCTGCGTACTGGCCCTCACCGTTGTCAGCGGAATTTCGCCGTTGCATTGGAATACCACTGCTGACAGCAGAAAAGTAATCGTTGCGGCGTTTTGAGATTCAGAGATCTGGTATTTTTAGCCAATTTGACCGATGTCAGCGGCAAAGTTTCATTGCGGCGTTTGATGGCCGTTGTCAGCGAAAATTTGACCGTTGCAGCGAAATTCACATTTTGGATCACTGTTCCAGATTTGAACCTGCACTACATCCACTAAGTCCTACATCAACTTCACAATTGGTTAGCCCACAGAAAATCTATTCTAACAAAAGCAACAAAAAGAAAGAAAAGAAAACACTTGGGTTGCCTCCCAAGAAGCGCCTGATTTAACGTCGTGAAACGACGCATGTTACCATGCAAAGGAATTTCAGCAAAGCCACCACGTGGATATCTTCAAATTTACCCAGATAATGCTTGACCCGGTGCCCATTCACACGAAAAATCTCCCCATTCTTGATTTTGAGATCAAGAGCAGCAAAGGGTGTAACCAATACCACTTCAAATGGACCACTCCACTTGGACTTAAGTTTACCCGGGAAGAGACGAAGACTTGAATTGAAAAGAAGCACCAAGTCTCCCACTTTGAACTCCCGATCCTTGGCATATTTTTCATGCAAATACTTCATTTTCTCTTTATACAAAGAAGAGCTAGCATAGGCATGTAATTTAAACTCATCTAGCTCATTGAGGTGATCAACTCGAAGATTTGCAGCTGTATCCCAATCCAACTTCAACTTCTTTAATGCCCATAGTGCCTTGTGCTCCAATTCCTCTGGTAGATGACATGTTTTTCCATACACCAACCGGTATGGATACATACCGATTGGGGTTGAAGGCAGTCATGTACGCCCAAAGAGCATCATCAAGCTTTCTAGACCAATCGGTCCTATTTGCATTCACGGTCTTGGCCAAAATATTCTTGATTTCTTGATTAGACACTTCAACTTGACCACTAGCTTGAGGATGGTACGGAGTGGACACTTTATGATTGAGTCCATACTTGGCTAGCAATGAATCAAAAGCTCTATTGCAAAAATGAGACCCCCCCTCCCCGTCACTGATGATGATACAGGGTGTCCCAAATTTTGTGAAAATATTCTTCTTTAGAAAACCAACCACACTTCGGGCCTCATCGTTGGGTACAACCACGACTTCAACCCATTTCGAAACATAGTCCACTGTCACGAGTATGCAAGGTGTTTCCACATGAGCTAACAAAGGGGCCCATAAAATCAATACCCCACACATCAAAGATATCTACCTCAAGGATTGTGGTGAGGGGCATTTCATCTTTCTTGGATATGCCACCCGACCTTTGACATGCATTGCACCTTTTTACCAATTCACTAGCATCCTTGTACAAAGTAGGCCAAAAGAAACCACAACTCAAGACTTTTGAAGTTGTTCTTGCCCCTCCATGATGACCACCATAAGGTGAGGAGTGGAAAGACTCAAGAATTGACACTTGCTCTCCTTCGGGGACGCAATGACTAATGACACCATAACAATACGGCTCATCCCAATAATAATCCAACTTGTCTCGTCTAAGCTTCTTCATTTGGTTAGAAGAGAGCTCAAACGGGACAACCCCGGTGACAAGGTAGTTGGCGATGTCTGCGAACCATGGCATATCATGCATAGATACAAAGAGAAGATGCTCGTCCGAAAAGCTATCATTGATCTCAAGGCCATCACTTGGCCTCCCTTGCTCTTCCAAACGGTATAGATGGTCGGTAAATTGGTTTTCACTCCCCTTCCTATCAACAATTTCTAGGTCAAACTCTTGAAGCAATAACACCCATCGCATAAGTCTAGCCTTTGAATCCTTCTTCATCATTAAGTACCGGAGCGCCGCATGATCGGTGTGAACTATCACCTTGGCGCCCATAAGGTAAGGCCTTTCTCCATTGCAAAGACTATAGACAACAGTTCTTTTTCGGTGACGGTGTAGTTTATTTGGGATGAGTTCATGGTCTTGCTTGCATAGTAAATGGGGTGAAAGATTTTGTTCACCCTTTGGCCCAAAACCACACCCACCGCCACATCACTCGAATCACACATGATCTCGAAAAGAGAGCTCCAATTTGGCGCGGTGATAATTGGTGTGGTAGTTAGCTTTTGTTTCAACAACTCAAATGCTCTCATACAATCTTCATTAAAGTTGAACTTGGAATCTTTCTCCAATAGCTTGCATAGAGGATTTACCACCTTTGAAAAATCTTTAATGAATCTCCGGTAAAATCCTGCATGCCCAAGGAAACTACGGACTCCCTTCACCGAGGTTGGAGGAGGTAACTTGGAAATAACCTCTATCTTGGCTTTATCCACTTCAATGCCATCTCTTGAGATTTTGTGGCCGAGAACTATTCCCTCATTGACCATGAAATGGCATTTTTCCCAATTCAAAACAAGGTTGGTTTCTTCACACCGGGCGAGGACTTTATCAAGATTTTGCAAGCACTCATCAAAGGAGTCCCCGACCACGCTGAAGTCATCCATGAACACCTCCAAGAAATCTTCAACCATATCAGTAAAAATTGGCATCATGCACCGCTGGAAAGTGGTGGGTGCATTGAACAAACCGAATGGCATCCTTGAAAGAGCAAATGTCCCATAGGGACAGGTGAAGGTTGTCTTTTCCTGATCTTCTGAAGCTATCAAGATTTGGTTGTATCCTGAATACCCGTCCAAGAAATAATAGAAAGCTCTCCCAGCAAGTCCGTCAAGCACCTGGTCCAAGAATGATAAAGGGAAGTGATATTTTCTGGTCACCTTGTTCAATTTGCGGTAATCCATGCAAACCCTCCAACCAGTCACGGTCTGAGTGGGAATAAGCTCATTCTTGTCCTTCTGCACCACGGTCATGCCACCCTTTTTTGGGAACACATTGGACTGGAGAAGTCCAAGCACTGTCAGAAATTAGGTAGATGACCCCAGCATCGAGCCACTTGATTATCTCCTTTTTTACCACCTCCTGCATTGACTCATTCAACCTCTGTTGTTGTTCTACGGAGAGCTTTGCACCATCTTCAAGAATTATTTGTGCATGCAGAAGGCGGGGCTTATGCCCTGAATATCAGCAAGAGTCCAACCTATGGCCTTCTTTCTCCTTTTGAGCACTTTGAGTGTGGAGTCTACCTGCAATTGGGTTAGGCAAGAAGAGAGTATAAAAGGTAAAGTACGAGAAGGACCTAAAAATTCATACCTGAGGTGTGGTGGAAGGGGCTTCAACTCCAAGGTAGGTGGCTCCTCGATTGAGGGCTATGTCGGAGAAGTTTTCCTTCCAAGTCCAAAGATAGCTTGTGAGGACCATAAGAATAAGAACCCATGCCTTGCAATGCATTGGCACACTCGATCAAGCCATCCACCACAATATCATCATGATTCAATAGAACTGCTTCCACGGGATCTTCAACATTGATCATTGAGCTTGTTTCATCAATTATGACCTCGGTGACAAGGTCCATGAAAGAACACACCTTCGTGCTATTGGGTTGCCTCATTGACTTGCAAACGTGGAAAATGACCTTTTCATCGCCCACCCGGAAGGTGAGCTCACCGGCCTCCACGTCTACCAATGCCTTCCCCATTGCAAGGAAGGGTCTTCCCAAGATGATTGGAACTTTATAATCTACCTCACAATCCAAGATAACAAAATCCGCGGGCAAGATAAATTTGTCAACCCGCACCAAAAACATCATCAATGATTCCCAAAGGCCGCTTCATAGATCGATCCGCCATTTGAAGTCGCATAGAAGATGCCCTAGGTTGACCAATTCCCAAGGTTTGAAGACTGAATAAGGCATCAAATTGATGCTAGCTCCCAAGTCGCACAATGCCTTGGCAAAATCCACGCTACCAATTGTACAAGGAATGGTGAATGCTCAGGGGTCTTCAAGTTTGGGTTCCATTGAATGTACTATTGCACTCACTTGGTGAGTCATTTTTATTGTCTCGCACTCCATTGACCTTTTCTTTGTGACCAAGTCTTTCATAAACTTGGCATACCCGGGCATTTGCTCTAGAGCTTCAACTAATGGTACGTTGATGGACAAGCTCTTCATCATATCTATAAATTTCTTAAATTGATTCTCCTTCTTTTGCTTTTCCAACCTTTGAGGATAAGGAGGAGGAGGCCTAGGAAATGGTGGCTTATCTTTTGGCATAACCGGCTCGGGTATGTCAATTACGTGTTCCCTAGACGAGTTCACGTCATCTTGTGATTCCTCCTCGTTTGCGTCAATGTCAATCCTCACTTCATTATTCACCGGCACTTCAACCATGTTTTCAACTTCAATTGGTATCTCATATTGTTGCACGTCATCATCATTATTAACAACTCTCTTTTGCTTTGAAGAACTAGCCTCACCGCCTCGACCACTCCTTGTGGTCACCGCCATTGCATGGCCAGTATTGTTGTTGTTGTTTCCTCCCTTAGGGTTCACCACCATATCACTAGGTAGTGCTCCCTTCAGGCGTGTGTTCAAGGCTTGTGAGATTTGTCCCATTTTAACTTCAAGATTTCAGATGGAGGTGTTATGGGAGGCAAGTTGAGCATCCGAATCTGCATTGCGTTCCATCATTTGTTTGAACATTTGCTCGATCCTACCCATATCATTGCTTGAGGAACCTTGTCATTGTGATTGATAGGGATGTGGATTATTGGGTTGTTGATACATCGGAGGCCTTTGAAAACCCGACCCCCGATTTCCATTTCCACCCCAATTGTTGTTCCCGCTCCAATTGTTGTTATTTCCACCCCATTGTTGATTGTTTCCCCCCCCAATTTCTTGAGTTGTTATTGTTGTTCCAATTACCTTGCTTTTGGTTGTTCCAATTTTGGTTGCTCCCTCGGTTTTTCCTTTGCCCTTGAAAATTGTTGGAATACATCACATCTTCATTTTTCTCATCATAGGAATCTTCTTGATTATACCCACTCACTCCTTGGTCGCATTGGTCATTGTTGTTTTGCACGTGATTCCCACGACGCCTTTGCTTGTTCACCAAAAGATTTACCCCATCCATAGCATGCACTTGCTTAGGCCCTTGTATTTGTTGAAGTTTAACCTTAGCAAGTTGATTCATGGTGGTGGTAAGCTCGGCAATTGCTTGCCCATGATCTTGAAGCTCTTTGTGGAGAGTAATAACACTTGGATCACCCTGGGGAACATCTGCTCTACTCTGCCATGCTGACGAAGTATCAGCCATTTCATCTAAGATGTCACATGCCTCAGTGTAAGTCAGCTTCATAAAGTTGCCTCCAGCGAGTTGGTTGACCACACACTGATTGGTGGTATTGATGACTCGGTAGAAAGTCTGTTGTATCATAGCCTCCGTCTTGTCATTGTTTGGGCACTCTTTGACCATAGTTCTATAGTGTTCCCAAATTTCATGAAGAGGCTCATTCGGTTCTTGCTTGAATGCTAATATCTCGTATCTCAAAACCGCCATGTGCCCAGGGGAGAAAAACTTGGCAATGAACTTATCCTCCAATTCATCACAAGTAGAGATAGAATGATTGGGGAGTCGCTCAAGACAATCCAGGGCTTTCCCTCGGAGAGAGAAAGGAAATAATCTGAGCCTCAAGGCATCCTCCGATACATTGGTTTGCTTGCTCCCCCAACATGTGTCCACAAAGCCCTTTAAGTGCTTGTAGGCATTTTGATGGGGAGCTCCCGTGAAATACCCACGCTGCTCCAGGAGTGTCAACATGACATTAGTGATTTGGAAGTTGCCCGCCCGGATTTTGGGTGGGACAATAACACTTGCGTACCCCTCGTTTGGAAGCACCCGAGGAGCAACTCTGGAGGAGGAGGCGGGGGAGGGTCTGGAATATCATCATTAGGATTGGCCTGTCATCCCCGTATTGGAGGTGGAGGTACTTGATTCAATTCATCCTCTCTGTTGTCATATACCTCCTCCCCCGGTATAATATTGCCTAAAGGATCAGCCATATGTACCTGGATTGATTTAAACACATAAATTAGCAAAAAGAAGGAAATAAAAACAATCTACACCACTACTCAAATAGATAGTCAACACCGTTATAACTCCCCGGCAACGGCACCAAAAAGTGATCGGCGTCCACCTATACCACAATAAGTAGCAAGGAAGGGGTTGAAGCAGATTTTACCCGAACGGGTCGGGATCGATTTCCACATGGAGCTATGTAAATGGTAGTTGAGTGTCTAATTGACCTAATGGTGTTTCATGTTCTTAATTACACTTCTCATCATAAAGGTTTGTGATTATACTAAGGCTTAAACTAAAAAGACTATGATCTAGCTAGCTATGATCTTTTTGTGGATTTTCTCAATTAATAAAAAGCACTAGGATTGCAACTTACTCCTAGGTGAGTGACTAATGGGATCTAAAATCGAGGATAACCTTGTGAATTGTGGGTGAATGACATAGACTCATGCTAATTTGCTCACCCAATACCTCTCGGTAATTTGGGTGACTTTGCCCAAATTGGCCTTCTCAAGCACAATTGGGTGTTTCAATAAATCAAATCAAATGGCTCAAGTCGAGTGTAGCTATCTCTAGCATCCACCCTTTTACTGGGGCTATCAATCTCTTGAGCTCACCCCAATACCTTTTTAGCCTAATTACCTAGACTTGGGTCATTTTTCTCGAGAGTAACCCTAGTCATGAAGGCATGAAATAGTGTTTGCAACCACTAAATCTGAGAATTATGCATAAATTAGACTAAACATCAAACACCCATACACAAAATCATCCTAAAATGGAAGACCCATTAGTTACCCACACTAGAGTTGGGTCACAACCCTAGCTTAAGGGTCTAGCTACTCATAATTGAAGAAGAAACTAAAATAGATGATGAAATTGAACTCATAAATGTAAATTACAAGATAGAAATTGAAGAACTATTGTAAGAACTATGCTAAAATTACTCAAAATGAATAAATACCATTGTTCACGTGTTCCTCCTAATAGTTGATAACCTAAAAATGAGAAAAAGATATATTTATACTAGGCTGAAAATACTGGACAAAATTGCTCCTACAAAGATTTCGCTCCCAGCGTATTTTTGAGTGTTGCGGCGGATTGTCTTCCGCTACAGCGGAATAATGGCCGCTGCAGCGGTGGCTAAAATGCAACAGACCGCGAAAGTGTAAAACCCCAATATCGCTGACTCTCTGAAGTTTAACAAACGCTCCCAGCGAAATATTGAACGTTGCAACGGTGGAGAAACCGCTGTAGCAGAAAAGTAGCGGGGTCAGCGGTGATCAGTGCCTCAATAACATGTTCTCTGAAGTTGGTAACGGGGCAGCGATCAAAAATCCGCTGCAGCGAAATGACAAACGCTGCAGCGGAATAGTAAACGCTACAGTGGTTCTGCTGGGTACTGGGATGCTGCAAGTTTTGCTCCTTTTTAAGTCATTTGAGGTAAATATTCACAATTCAACTGCATTCCTGCAATTTAAACAACTTGCATCAAAATATGAGAGTATTTTAGTCAAATTTGACTCAAAACCTAAGAAAACAGGAGTAAATAGTAAGCACAAATCACTAGTTATCACGTATCCCTTATTCATCCAGGCCCTCATAGCTAACAACTTCTCCTCTAACTCTTAAGCTTTGTCCTTGGTCAAGTCACCCCACGTGATCTTAGGTTGCCTGCACACCGCCCTCTTTCTCCTACTCCTCTTGATCTCTAGGTCCATAACTAGGAGCCCATGCAGGGTCGTGGGGTGCTCACTTGTGATGACATTGCCATCAGTGCACAGACGTTTATCGCATTTCCTGCAGAGAGGATAATCAATCTGAGTCTTGCCCATTGAATTCCGAAAAGTGACCAGGTGCTCTTCCCTCTTCGAAAAACTCGAGTTATCTATAACCAAATCAAAAACTCTAGCAAAATCCAACAGTGAAATACCTTCCTCATTCCTATCCCCAAAATCGAATCCGCCATGCACATCATCATAACTCCTAGAACTAGCCTCAATATGGCCATTGAAATCTCTGCCAATGAACAACTTCTCTATGTGCGAGATACTAGGCACCATCTCGTTCAAATCCTCCTAGAATTGCTTCTTGGCCTGCTGGTCCAAACCTACCTGAGGAGCATACTCTTTCAGTATTTCAATATATAACAAATATCGAAAGTTGATTCAAAAGGACAAATATTTCCCTAAAGTTTCAACAACAGGCCCATTATTTTTACACAATCAGTGTTAAGGATTTTGTTTTGTTTTGAATCAGCAAGGGAACGGGAAAGAAAAACTTGATTCCTTATCATTAGATTCTCCTGAATATTATTAATCTAATTGTTTGTTGTTGGAGCGCATGAACAAAAGAGTAGGAGAGAAATGAAGGGACATTTGCAGTCAGAAAAGAGAAGCTTACGGAGGTTGGATCCTGAAGTGCAAAACAAATTAGGGAAACCAACACAAGTAAAATTATACAGAAAAGTACAGTGAGTACTACTGTGCTTAGTAGATTAGTGTAGAGAGAATATAACTAAAGCAAATAGATAAAAATTCTAGAGTCTCGGCTTGCGTGTGGAACATCATAGTACACGTGTACATTATTAATAGTAGGAACAAATTTTGAAGTACACTTTACATTGTTTGTGTAAAATTCTTCATAGCAGACTTCATCCCATGTACTCTCACCCAATTGCCACTTCTAAAATATAGTAAAACTAAAACATACCCACTCAACTTCACTACCGATAAGCTAGTGTATCAACTAAATAAATAAGGGGAGACTTACCAAAAGTAAAAAATACCGCAGAAGCGAGACAAACCGGAAACAAAAGCATGAAATATTGAAGCAAATTCAGAAATAAAGCCACATGAGCAAAAACAAAAGTACATAAAGGACAAATAAGAAAAATAGAACAGTGAAATAAAAAAAAGTATGTGGAGAATTTGAGAGAGATAAGAACAGAAAGAGGATGGAGATAGCATATCGAGCTTCAATTAATGGACGACCACAATCGATTCATAATCGACAATAGTAGAGAACCAGACTTCAAAAAAAATTGTGTTTTTAGCCTCCATTGTTGCCTGGTCGAGTTTGGTGAGACATGAAAAAAGCTTTTGTCAAGGATTGGGTAGGAATGGAACGAAGAAAATCAGCGCAACGAAGAAAGTGAAACTATCTCTAAGAAAGTCGGTGGGTAGGCATGGTGAAGCTAGCAGTTTTACACACAACAAAATACCCATAGATAATAATAATAATAATAATAATAATAATAATAATAATAATAATAATAATAATAATAATAATAATAATAATAATAATAATAAAGTACCCTTCATCGTCAACCAAGCTTTTAGTTATTATATTGTTAAAGAGATACGTTATTCTAACCTAAAGCTATAAAGTTCAAACATCCTTCTCATGTTGATGTTCTCTTGTACCCAACCAACCTTTCCTCCAACAAATTCAACCTCATCCGAATCCAATCATCACCCAAATTATGTAATATTTCAATAGGGGTTATGCTAGAGCAATAAGTACTCTTTTATTTTTAATCAAGGGTTTTACATTCAAGCTCTAGATTTATAATTGCCTTTATTATTGAGTGGTTATCTTCCCGACACAAATCCAAATTACTTGTGCTATGCTTGAAATCTATATGTGCTCTGCAAGGCCACTTGAAACTTACCGTACTCTGCAAGGCCAATTGGAACCTACTTGTGCTCTACAAGTCTACTTGAAATCCGTACTTTGCACGATACTTGGAACCTACCCATGCTCTGCACGATCACTTGGAACATACTCATGTTTCATATGGTCACTTGGAACCTACTCATGCTCTGCATGGCATTGGTATCCACCAATGCTCTCTACAACCATTGGAACCTAGCTACTCGTGCTATGGAAGGTCACCTATAATATACCAGTGCTCTATACTGCCACTTGTAACCTATCTCTGCTATGTACGAAAGTTGAAACCCACCTGTAGTGCACAACACTTGTAACCTACTCATACTATACATGGTACTTGGAACCTACTCATACTTTGCACGACCATTTGGAACCTACCCATACTTTATACGGCTAGTTAGAACCTATAGTTAAACCTCTCTATAAGAGCCTTGTTTGTTCAAAATATTTTTGGATGTTATAGCGAAATGTTGTTATAGAGAACATATATTATAACATAACATGAAAATTGATTCCAGAAAAAGCTTGACTTTTATAGTGAGGTGTTGTTATATAGGAATATTGTTATAGAGAGGTCTAATAGTATTAGTGCTCTCATGACCACTTGGAATCTACCTCGTACTACCTATGCTTTGCACGACACTTAAAACCTACATGTGCATTCACGACTAATTAGAACCTAATTGTCCCCTGCACGGTACTTGAAACTTACTCGTGCCCTGACATTTGAAATCTACTTTTGCTCTATAGGAAATTTGTAATCTACCCGCGCTCTGCACGACCATTTGAAACCAAACCGTCTTAAAATTTTCTTTGTATGCATTATACATGTTTTTCATGCGTTATGTTTCCATATCTTATAAGAGCAAGACTTTTGACGTGTATGCTTCAAATCTTTTCAAAGAATCTTGAGGGCAATTCAATCATTTATCATCAGCTCTATACGTGCTCTTTTGTGCGCTCTTTTAAGCTACTCCCAGATGTATGCTTTTCTTCTCTTCTAATATATCATATACAAAGGAGTTACAAAGCTTACTCAGATTTTTTACTTTCTCTTTGAAATCTCTTGAACTTGTAGGTAAATTCCTTACTCTTTAATACCAATTATGTTGTTTTCTATGTGTTGTTTCTCCTTTTTTTGTTCCAATTTATTTCAGCTCACACAACACTAAACAATGGAGGTTTACCTCAAATTCATGAAAATAAACTGAATTAAAGACAGATTTTGTCTATATTCAAGAAGATCCGAAAATTTTCGAGTTAGGATTTTGATGGATGAAATTGGGGGAACGGTTTTTTTTGCGAAGATGAATTGAAATCAAGAGCTCAGCTTTGAGTATTCAATCTCTTTCAAAACGTGTATTGCAAATGTTTGCTTCTCGCTCTCAAGTCTAGCTGTAGCTACTTTTTTTTCCTCCTTTTTCTTGGTTCTTCCTTCCCTTTGGATAATTATTGTTAGTTTTGAAATTTAATGGTTCCTGATATCTTCTCCTCTCATTTTTTCATCTTTTTCCCCTTTGTATTCTTTGTCTAATTCTGAAGTTTAGTGTCTATGGCAGGTTTAAATTGGCCAACTAAAATTTTCCTTTCTATTTGTCGGGTTATGGCATGTCCAGATTGGAGAAATTTGAGTTCGATGTTAAAGTCACCAGATAAGTTTTCTCCATTTTATATTTTTGGGTGGTAGAATTGTGATATATATGAATCGACTATTTGTGCCTCTTTTGGTTCCAGCCATGAGCCAAACAAATATGAATGATTTCGAAAGATCACAAATCTTAATGTGCCTTCCCTGATTGATAACATAAGTGAATCTTGATTGTATTGAGATATACCAATATTAGACCTTTTCAATTTAGCATCACCATTTGATTTTCATATAAAGGTGAAGTTAGGGAAAATAAAAGATGCAACGTTGTATCAAGAAGTGAAGAAGTCGTTAAAATTGGTAATAAGACTTTTATAGTCATGTGTAGTAGAATTAACGTTTGAATTCGAATAATTTTCAAATATTCATACTTTTTGACTGTTGTTGCCTTAGTGTCCTTATCCATTCAATAAAAGCAAATCACAACTTATTCTTTGATTAAGCTTTTTAATTCAGTAAGATCTGCTAGATCTTTTTATGTCATGTGTTAGCTTCATCAACTGTTTTTCCTTTTTGATAGCCTCAGGTGGTGTCACCTACCTAGCAAATTGGTATTTCTTTATTTCATCTACTTCTATATTTGTATTGTTAGGATATATATGAAATGCAATTTTATCATGTCCCTTACAAATATATTTGTAAATGTACTTTACAACTTTAATATCATAATCTCCACATTCATATGACAATTAAATTTACTAAGTAAGAATGAATTGTAGGAAACAACCCATGAATTATCAAGAAGTTGTTCTCTAAGTTCCACACATTTTCCCGTATTTCGTCTTCTATAAATAGGGTATGAATTTTTTCCTTTAGTTGTTCCAAACTTTTTTGGAAACTTGAATGACCGTTTTTTTTCTTCATACAGGGGCTTGTTGAATTTAATTGACCACAAGAACCATGTAGCATGTGTTGTGTAACAAGCTTAAATAAATTAAAGTTTCTTTTAGGATCTGGTAATTCAGCACAAACAAATTTATCATATGCCTCAGGAGTTAGTAGTTTGTATTTTTCATCGAGTTTAATAAGAAAATGACCAAGCGGAAGTCCCCGTTTTTGGAATTCTATCGTGTACATAAATGCTTCAATTTTACCAAATATTTATCTTTTTAGTATATCTTTTTTAAGATCTTCTAGTTTTGCTCGAAATATTCGGCTAACTAAGACGGATCTATTCTAAGCCTCATCTATCGACCATAAGTTTTCTTGAATTTTAGGCCAAGAATGGTTGTATGTCATAGTTAGAAATATATTAGGTATTTCAAAATGTTGCACTAATGCAATCGCATCCATATATCGGTGGTGCACATTTCTTGGTCCTCCTGTGAAGCTAAGTGGAAGTATTCTGTTCTTACCTACCTATGAGCCTTCTCTCTCACCGCGGCATAAAAGATCTAAAAGTCCCGCTAACACGTCCATCATGAATAAATCTTGATTGAAAGAAGCGAAATCTAATCTTTGAGTTTCAACTTTTATCCATTCGTCTACAACATATTGTTGTAATAATCGTCCTGAATGTATTCAGCATCTCTAATTTGGAGTTGAAAACAATAATATTCACGACAAGAAACAGTTTCTCTTTTTCGTTTGCCTTTTTGCATCACTTCAGCTTCCATGTCAAGGAATCCATCAATTGAAGTCATATTGGTCACACATGGCAATTGTTCGTATTCACAATATGGATGTGTTCTAGAAGGGGTATCTGAAGGCTTAAGTTTTTTAATACCACAATGCCAACCATTTTGACCGTTACAGAACAGTAATAGATATTGCAATGGGTCGTAATACCCATTAATAATAGTTTTCCAGCTGGCTTCTATCACTTTTTCTATATATTCCGATATGTGGTGTAGGGCTTCAATTAGGGTTTAGGATAACTTAATTCGTTAGTTAATTCTTCATTGGAAATTGTTCACCTTATCCAACTTCAAATAATTTTGAAATGTTATTGGTTCTGCTATTGATGATGCTCTTCAAGTAGAGTGAGTTTACTTTGGGTCATCTCTGGCCTACTGGTTCCTTTTACAATCAATTGTGCTCGCACAATCAACTGTTGGTGATGCTCTTCAACTAGAGTTCACCAATATTTTGAGTCATCTCTTGCACTTTGGTGATGGTTATGCTTTTCTCGATGCCATTCTTCGACCAAAATGATAAATTCATGATGATTCTCAATTGTATGGAAATGTAAAATCTCCTCCTTCTACAGGAAGTTGTTGTGCTCTACAAGGTAGTAGTTCTGAACAATCTATTCTGACGAACATTTTTGGAGTACTTTCCTGTGATACCTCATTAGTGAAGCAACTAAGAAGAGGGGGTATAAAAGAATGAAAGGGATAATTCGATATGGCTCTTGTTCTCCTCATGTTTATAGCACGCTAAAACTATACTATAATAATGTGGAATATATAATAGTAATTAATAAGAGGTTTGGTTGGTAATAATATGTTGTATGCAAAGAGAGACCGTAGTGACTGATTCTCAACAAGTCCCTTGCTTGAATAGTAGCCAACTATATAATTGATCTTCTTGGCTAAACATCCTTTTTGGCATATTTTTCCCCTTCCTTTTGTTTCCTTTATCTTTTTTCCTTTTTTCCTTTCTTGGTTTCGTTTCTGTTGTAACAGTAGAAGTCATCTATGTATCTTGGTAATATTTTTACTCATTTTTATCTCTTTCTTCCACCGCTCAGTTTTGTTCTTCTTTTCATCAAACTTTCATCAGTTTCTTCTACTTCATGGGTATGTTTTTTTCATGCATGTGATTTAGTTCTACACTATATATCAGTAATTTTTGTATAACTTTGTTCCTCTAAACTTCGTTCTATTTCTGTGTTCGTTTTGTTCAATTGTTATTGCTCTGCTTTTTGTTGTCATAACAAATTTCTCTCTTTCTTAATACAGTGAAATTTTTTGGGATATGTTAATTGTGACTAATTAGCGGTCCTCGCTCTATCATCACCAGTGATTTAAATTGATCTTTCTTGGCATGAATTGAAATGTTTAAGCTACAAAGTTTATCGTAACTGCTTTTTTATTTCAATTATTTTCTATTTCATCTATGCTATGACTTTTATTAATTATTAAACAAGTACTTTTTAAAAAAATCGCCTTCTTGTATATTTCAACTTGTGCGCTTATACAACAAGTATGTGATCGTTATCATACTTTTCCCTAAGATATGTAACCTTCTAATTTATAACATGTTTATTTGCTTGCAGATACTTTTGGCCTAGAACTACTAGAAAAAGGACCAGAAAGAAGACCAAAGACCGCATATGTAAATAGTTATATCATACATGTTGTAACTGCTGTGGCACTTTAAGCATCCCTTAATGTGATGCTCCCGTGGACGTAAACAATGTATATTTTGTTCAAAACGTATGTAAATTAAGTGTGTATCACTTAGCATGAAATATTGTCTACTCAATACTTACAACATTAATTTATCTGCATTTAGTTATCATGCAAAGTTAAATAATGTTGGACCCGTACTGGAACGGGCGGCACCAACCTAGTATCTTTAAAAAAAACTCGACTGACGGCCATGAACATGAGACGTTGGATAAAGGTCATAATTCATGTAGTATTTTGGTTACATTTAGCTTTTGTAATGACCCGACCGGTCGTTTTGAGAATTTAAGATCCGTTCGGTGGCGTAAGGTCTTAAAAAGCTTCACATTGTGTATATCGACCTGCGTGCATGGTTGGATTCAGTTACCGGATGATCCAGAGTAGAATTGAAAGAGGGATTTTAAATTTTGAAGCCTAAGCGGTGAGATTTGACTTTTGTGTAAATGGTCACGGAATGATTTGTTGGTAATGTCAACAGCTTTGTATGGTGATTTTGGACTTAGGCACGCGTCTGGAATTGGTTTTGGAGGCCCGTAGAGTAATTTGAGGTAATTCGACGAAAGTTGAAAAAATATGAAGTTTGGAAAATGGAGAAGTTTGACCACAATTGACTTTTGGGATATCAGGGTCGGAATGCGATTCCGAGAGTTGGAGTGGTTCCGAGATGTCGATTGGAACTTGTCTACAAAATTTGGCGTCATTCCGGGTTGAATTGATAGGTTTCGACACGAGTTTAGCAATTTGAAGGCTTGAGAGTTCATAAGCTCGATTTGTGGTTTGATTCGTCGTTTTGGCGTTGTTTAATGTGATTTGAAACCTCGAGCGAGTCCGTGTTAGGTTATATGACTTGTTTGTGCATTTAGACGGGGTCCCGGGGGGCCTCGGGTATGTTTCGGGTGGGCCACTGGTCAATTCCTTCCATTTTTGAATTGCTGCTTTCTGCCTTCTGGTGTCCTTCTATACGATCACGAACAGCCTTTCGTGTTCGCGAAGGGTTAATGCGGACCACCTCAAAATCCTTCATCATGTTCACGATTACCCTCCCGCGTTCACGTAAACCCTGTTCCATATTCTTCGCGTTCGTACCCCTTTCACCGCGGGTCTTTCTAGGCAGCCCAACTTTTCCTCTTCGCGTTCGCAGGATTTCCAACGCGTTCGCGTAGCCTCCACTTTTTCTCTTCCGCGTTCGCGAAGTACAAATTGAGCAGCTTATTTTTTCTTCTTCGCGAACATGGTCCTTCCTCCGCGTTCGCGATTCATTAAATGCCTGGGCAGAATATAAATCTTCAAAATCGAGGGTTAGGCCATTTTTATCACCTTTTGACTTCTAAAGCTCGGTTCTTGGCGATTCTTTGAGGGTTTTCCACACAAATCGATTGGGTAAGTGTTCTTCAACTAGAATTGAATATATTCTATGAATTGTCCTTGTTTTTATCATTTAAATTGTGTTTTTAGTTAGGGGGAAATGTTGGGTTTTGAAGAAAATTTTTAAAATGAAATTTCATGATTTGAGAGACCAATGATATCGGAATTTGATAAATTTTATATGGTTGAACTCATATTGGAATGGGTATTCGGATTTTGTAAAATTTGACGGGTTCCGAGGTGCAGACCCGGGGATCGACTTTTGGGTCGATTTTTAGATTCTTGTAAAGATCGAAACTTTATTATTCAGAGTAGTTCCTTGTACGATTTATGTGTATTTTGAAGTTGTTCTAGTTGGATTTGATCCGTCCGGAGGTCTTTTAACCCGAGAAGTCCATTTTAGAGTACCGGGTTGTCGTCTTCGAGGTAAGTATCTTTCCTAGCCTTGTGTGGGGGAACCCCCTTAGGATTTGAGTCTTCTATGTTGATTGTAGCCCGTGTACGCGAGGTGACGAGTGCGTATCCGAACTTATTTGTGTGAAGTTGGACTTTTAGGGTTCTGGTATTGATTTGCTCGTCGTACATACCATTTCTATCTTTTGTTTCCTTGTGATTGTTGTGGCAATGTACGATGTTTCTGTCATGTTGTGGTTGTTACCTCTGTGATTGCATTGCATATTTAAATTGGGGACTACAGACGTATTCCGGGAGATCCCCATGTACCGTATATTTACTTTTTGGGACTACAGACGTATTCGGGGAGATCCCCCCAGCACTACATAATTACTTTGGGGACTACAGACGTATTCTAGGAGATCCCCCTAGAACTGCATATTTACTTTTGGGGACTACATATGTATTATGGGAGATCCCCCTGTACTGCATGACAATTCCTGAGCTACGGACGGAGTTCCGGTAGATTTATCTTGACGAAATTATGATCGAAAGATATTTATTAAAAAGTATAGCTGAAAAGCATTTGCCTTAACGAAAACTATGTTTGAAAGACTATTGTTTCAAAGGTATATTTGAAAAGCATTTATCTTGCAGAAGACTATGTTAGAAAGACATTTATTAGAAAAGTATATTTGAAAAACATTTATTTTGAAGGAAATTATGTTTGAAGACTTTCTTTCTGAAAAATGCATATATGTATTCGGAGGATGTATATTTCAAAGGAATTTTCTATTTGAAATGATTATATTTTTAAAGCTTTCAATATAAACTTACGGGTGAAGGTTTACACTCGAAGAATTTTTCAAAATAAATTGGGGTTGTTGGCTAAGGCCTGATGTGGAAACTGTTGCAGTGCTGAATTATTACTTGTTCTTACCGTATTGTGGTTTCCGGCTTTCGGGGTGTTCTCGTCCATTCTTTTGTGTATTATTGTGATGTTCCGTTGTTATTTGATGTATTTCCTTCCGCATTTTATTTGTTATGTTGCTAGTTATGTTGTGTAGTCATTAGATGGATGTTATATTCTGTCATTCCTATATTTATGTCTGTTGATTTATTAGACCAGTGGGTGTCCTGACTTGTCCTCCTCACTACTTCACCGAGGTTAGTCTTGATACTTACTAGGCACCGTTGTGGTGTGCTCATTCTACACTTCTACACATTTTTGTGCAGCTCCAGGTATTGATCGTTACTAGTTGTGCAGATCATTGCAGAGGAGACTCAAGGTAAACCTGTCGTCGCGTTCGCAGGATTTGGAGTCACCTTCTTACCTTGTTTCAACCGTTTTACTCATTTCCAAAAGGTTGTATTTAGAAGTGTAGTTTTACTCTGTAGAGCTTATGATTTGTACTACCGATTTTGGAAAATTGTAAATTCTATAAAGATTTCTATATCGAGAATGTTAGATTTCCTTTATTATTGTTGTAATTCAGAAATTGTTAGGCTTACCTAGTCCTTAAGACTAGGTGCCGTCACGATACCCAACAGAGGAAAATTGGATCGTGACGGCTTTTGCCCTCATTTTTGTCACAAACACAGTTTTTAGCGTTATTTTGGTTTATAGACTCAAATGAACCATATTTTATTGTCTATCTTTCTTTCTTTTTATCGTCATACTCCTATTTGGAGTTTTAAATACTGGGTATGAATTAAATAATTTGAAAAAATTAAATGTAGTCCAATTGATAATGTGAAAATTGGATAGCGAAAGTACTTCTTACAATAATTAACTATTATGGACCATTTTGAGATGTTTCTCCACGAATAAATGATCATTTTGGACCTTGTATCATTTTCTTAAATGAATTTCCTAGCACAAAAAATATACATTAAAAGGAAGACAATGACTAATAAGCCTTTGAGAAAAATAAATTGTGAAATTAAAATAACAAAAACGATTTCTTATGTTTGTGGGTTGATTCGAATAATTTCTTGAACATACTCCTGGACATTTTTTATCCTTTTAAGTTATAAAAAAGTATCAGAATTCTCAATGAAACAGTAACTCAAAGCTCAATTGAGCTTCGATGATGAGAGGATCTGAACCTCTACGCCACGAGAGGCTGCAGTGAGGAAAGCGGTGAAGAAAAGAGATAGAAAAACTTTCTGGAATTCTCGATTCATTGCAAAGGAAAATAAGTGGAGAGTCCACTATATACAATCGAGAGCTAAAAATGAAATCAGCTAACTAATAGTTAAACTAACTGCTAAGTTTGTACAACTGGCATTCCTAACTGCTAAGCTTGTACAACTGGCATTCCTAACTGCTAAGCTTGTACAACTGGTAGTTTAACTAACTAATGACTCCACTAACCGCTAACTAACACTAACTCCAATAACTAACTGAGCTAACTAAGATTCATAATTAATCTTAACACCCCCTCAAGTTGGAGGTGTGATGAACACGACCAACTTGCCTAATGCAGCACTGTGTTTGATCCCAGTCAAGGCTTTAGTGAAAACATCTGCGAGTTAATTGTCTGTTCTGATGTGGCGGAGAGAAATTAAGCCTGCTTATAATTGATCACGTACAAATTAACATTCCACATCTATGTGCTTGGTCCTTTCGTGGAATATTGGATTCTTTGCAATGTGCATATTGACTGTCACAGAAGACTGAGATAGGAAAGGAAAATGGAACAGTCAGTTCCTCAAACAATCTGCTCAACCATACCAGTTCTCCCACTACTTTCCTCAAAACCCTATATTCTACTTTTGTAGAGGATAGTGATATGGTCTCTTGTTTCTTAGATTTCCAACTGATAGGATTGTTACCTACTAGTACTAGATAACATGTAATGGACCTCCTAGAGTCTGGGTAAGCTGCCCAATCAGAGTCACAATAAGCCTTAGATGTGTGATCTCCATCCTTTGACATGAAGATTACTAAGGTAGGGCCATTCCTCACATATTTGAGTTGGTGAAATGCTACTTTAGGTGAGGTTCTATGGGCTCCTGCATGAACTGGCTTAAGTGCTGAACGTTGTATGCTATGTCCAATCTGGTGTTGGTTAGGAAGTTCAGTTTACCTACTAGCTTTCCATAATAGGTAGGGTCCTGCAGTATTGTCCCTTCTTTGGCCTTCAGCTTCATGGTGGGATCTAAAGGTGAAGAGCAAGGCTTGTGATCCAGACAATTGTACTTCTTCAGCAAATCTAACACAAACTTTCTTTGAGATATGATGACACCATCATCTTTATACATAATCTCCAATCCTAGGAAGTAGTGAATCTGCCCAAGGTCCTTGATCTTGAACTGTTCATGTAGGAATGCTTTGAGTTGTGCAATTTCCTGATGGTCAGCCCCAGTTAATAATACATCATCCACATACACTGCAACATATACCGGGGATTCTCTATTTCTTTTGTAGAAAAGTGAGTAGTCATACATGGAATGTGTGTAGCCTCTTGAGCACAGTGCTTCAGTCAATTTTGCATACCATTGTCTACTTGCTTGTTTTAAACTATAGAGGGACTTATTCAGTTTGCAAACCAATCCTGGTTTTTCTACAACTAGTCCAGGTGGTACCTGCATATACACCTCCTCATTGAGGTCTCCATGGAGGAATGTATTGTTCACATCCAACTAGATATTGACTAGCCTTTCATAATTGATGTAGCTATTAAGGCCCTCATTGTTGTCATCTTTACCACTGGTGAGAAAGTTTCTGTATAATCTATTTCTGCCTGCTGAGTATAGCCTTTAACAACCATCCTGGATTTGAACCTCTCAATGTTGCCATGTGCTTTGTGCTTCACCTTGTATACCCATTTACAACCTATTGTCTGCTTCCTATGTGGCAGCATTACTAGGTCGCAAGTATGATCGGAATATAGTGCATCAAATTCCTGTGTCATTACAGCTTGCCATGCAGGATCAATGGCTACCTCCTCATATGGTGATGACTCCCTGTCATGACAAATATTTCTCACAAGAGTCTGACTATTAGGAGTTAGTATATTAGAGGCAATATGGTGATTCACATAAAATAAGGCACTTAGAGAAGCATTTGTCTTGAGGTGAGGAAGAGAATGAACATAATCTTGTAGGTAGATAGGTAGTTTATGAGTTCTTTGTGACTGCCTTGTTGGTTGAACTTGTTCTTCATGAGTCTGTTCACTATAGTATTGTAATAATGCATCAGGTGGTGAAGAAATAGGCACTGCAGAAGGTGATGGTGGAGCTACATGTACAGGTGACATAGAATTAGATGTGTTATCTTCACTCCTTTAATCATTCAAGTTTTGAGGCATTTGTGTGATGTTTGTATAATCAGAAGGTTGTTCACTTAGAGACTCAATGAAGGGGATTGGATAAGGGACAAATAATTGAGAAGGTTTGTTCATATTGACTGCAAAAGGGAAAATGGACTCATTAAACACCACATCTCTGGAGATGTGGATTTTTCTAGTGGCTAGACTCAGAACCTTGTACCCCTTTGTGTTGAAAGGATACCCAACAAACACATGTGGTGTTGTTCTGGGCTCAAACTTATCCCTATGTGGTATTGGTACAGTAGGGTAACATAGGCAACCAAAGCTCTTTAGGTGAGAATATTTTGGCTTTCTTTTGTACATTAGTTCATATGAGGTTTGATTGTTAATAGAACCGAAGGGTAATCTGTTTATAATGTAGGTGGAACAGAGAATACATTCACCCCAGTATCTTAAAGGTAGTTTGGACTGGAAGAGAAGGGCTCTGGTTGTCTCAAGGAGGTATTTGTGCTTTCTCTCAACCACACCATTCTGTTGTGGTGTGTAGGGACAGGTTCTTTGATGAATAATCCCCGTGGACTGAAATAACATAGTTGCTTCTTTGTTAGTGAACTCTAGTCTATTGGATGACCTTATGGACTTAATAGTTACACCAAACTAGTTTTCTACTAAATTCATGAATTCTTTGAGTATTTCAAGAGCATTACTCTTGTTGGATAAAAGGTGAGTCCAAGTAGATCTTATGAATTACTTATATCTGTCATGTGTAGGAACATAATATGGACCCCATAGATCAACATGTAAGAGTTCAAATATTCTATTGTTTGTACTGGTTTTCTGAGAAAATGGCAGTCTTTCTTGTCTAGCCATTGGGCAAATGATGCAGTTGAAGGGTTGTTTGGGAGAGAAGTTGGCAGGTATAGAGGTAATGTTTTTCATTTTGACAAAGGGGACATGTCCAAGTCTATTATGCCACAACGCATTTATATTGCTTTCAACACGAAAATGAGAAAATATACCAGGAATCTCAGAAGATGGACTTATAAAGGAAACTTATTTTTCAATAGCTGCATATGGACTATTTACAACTGGAGAAGGAACACACTTATTAGTATGCAATGGCCTATTTACAATAGAATAAGAGGGACATTGTGTGTTACAGGTGCAACAAGTAGAAATAGTAGGCAAGGAATGAGTGGTCTTTACTGCAGAGCTTGTACTGTTCTTCTTCAGACAACTTGGGCACAGGATGTATAACACATCTTTCACTCTACCAATCACCAGAGGCCTCTATATTGAAGGGCCCCGCAGTATGCAGTAATGTTTAACAAAAGCAACAAAACAGTTGAGATGAGAGGCCAAAGAATGAACAAAGATCAAATTGTATCTAAAGGAGGGGACAAACATTACTTTATCTAGAGTGATCTTAGGAGTGAGCATCATACCACCAATTTATGTCACTTTTACCTTGTAGCCATTTGGAAGTATAACTAATAAATGATAGGGTAAGGTTATTATGTTGGTTAGCAAGGATATGTTAAAAGTCATGTTGTTTGATGCCCCTGAATCTATAATCCATGGGTCAACTTTGTTCTTGAAACATTCACATGACAGTTTACCAAAGTCAATGAAGGAAGTACAAGCTATCACACCTGCAAAGTTAGTTGTTCCTGATGCAACATTCGTACCAGTTGTGCAATCTCTTCCTCATCCTGATTGAAACTGTTGCAGTAGGTTCACCAACTGGCTGTATTCCTCTTGGGTGAGACTTACACTTTGAGCATTATCATGACTAGCATATTTCTCAGTCTCAACAGGTTGAGTGTCCGTGATTGCTACATGTGCATTGTCTATTGCTCTATTTCCTCTATTGAACCTATTATTCTGAATGTTGCTAGAATTGTGTTGTAGTTGAAATTTTGCCTAGGATTTTGATTGAAACTGGAGGTGTGATTTTGATTTATGTTTGGATTATGATTTTGATTGAAACTTTTGGGGTATCCATGAAGTTTGTAGATTTCTCCTTGGTGTGCCTTGGTCTCTTACAATAATCGCAGAAAGGCATGGTCCTGTTGTTGTTATTATTATTGGGGGAATAATTTGTTTTGAATGACCCAGGTCTGATTGTGCTAGCATTCAAGGCTGATGACTCTAGAGCTAAATGGCCATTTGGCTTGTTTTCTCTCTGTCTTTCCTCTTGAATCAACAAAGAAAATGCTTGAGCAATTTTGGGAAGAGGATTCATCATCAATATGCTGCCTCGAACTACAGTGTATATCTTATTCAACCTTCTGAGGAATTGTATCAACCTTCTATCCTGCTCAGCTTTGTGCCTCTCCTTAGCTCCACATGTGCAGTTACAAGTGCAATGAGATTTAGCAATCAAAGTATTGAGTTCATCCCATAGCTTTTTCATCTTAGTGTAATAACTAGTGATATTAAGGGCTCCTTGGGATAGATCATTGATTTCCTTATGAATCTGGTATAGTTTTGTTCCATTTGTATGATCATATCGATCTTCAAGTTCTCTCCACAATTCAACTGCATCCGCTACGTACTCAACACTATCTGCAATTTCCTTAGCTAAGGAATTTAGAATCCATGAGGTGACCATGTCATCACATCTTTCCCATAAGCGAAAATTTGATGAATCTGGATCTGGTCTCTTGCATTCTCTGTTGATGAGAACCAACTTATTCTTCACAGATAGTGCTCGCATTACACCTCTTCTCCACTATCAATATCCAAAGCCATCAAATAGAACAGGAACCAAAGCTGCTCCGGAATTATCAGATGGATGCATATACAAGGGACTATTGATATCAATGCTTGACTGATTAGGAGATTCAGTCCTAGGCGGTGTAGATTGATTATCGTCTTCGACATTATTCATCTTGTACAGTACACAATCTCTAAACAATTGAGGACTAGAAAATGGCGATTACGAATTCAACAATAATTTTCAAGCAATTACAGATTCAGAAGCAAAACATAACCTTTTCACAGTTGTAGCTTGAAATTGATGGAGAAGTGAGTTTGCATGTGTGCGATCTAGTTGAAATCGACATTGACGAAAATAGAATTAACAGATCCAGTGAAACAAGTCCAAATTTGTCCTCCTAGCTCTGATACCATATCAGAATTATCAATGAAACAGTAACTCAAAGCTCAATTGAGCTTCGATGATGAGAGGATCTGAACCTCTACGTCATGAGAGGTTGCAGTGAGGAAAGTGATGAAGAAAAGAGATAGAAGAACTTTCTGGAATTCTCAATTCATTACAAAGGAAAATAAGTGAAAAGTCCACTATATACAATCGAGAAGTAAAAATGAAATCAGCTAACTAATAGCTAAACTAACTGCTAAGTTTGTACAACTAGAATTCCTAACTGCTAAGCTTGTACAACTGACAGTTTAACAACTAATGACTCTACTAACTGCTAACTAACACTAACTCTAATAACTAACTGAACCAACTAAGATGCATAATTAATCTTAACAAAAAGCACAATTTTTATCTTCATCAAATATTTTTAAAAACTTGTGTTTTTAGATTTACCGTAAAAGAAAAAACTTAACTAGAGAATCATGAAAGTCTACTCAAATCAAGAAAATGCAATACCAAAAATTCCATTACACGTCAATAATCAATTAAAATTAACAAAAATTACACGTGACACTAAAAATAGACAAAAAAAATAACACAAATTGCAAAACTTTACCTCTAATGTGAGTTTTCATTAAATTTGTTTGACATAATCTCTTCTAATTCTAATAGTTAAGCTTACTAAGATAAAAAGAAACGCTCATTTTTTATAAATATGAAGGAGCAAAACTACCTACGAGTTATTTAAAAGATTACTTTAATCCTATCCCGATTATAAGAGATTTTTTATTTTTTCGTCATATTCTCAAATAAATACTCATTTAATATGGAAGGAATAGTAAATTTTCTTTTATTGGAACTGTATACGGTAAAATTTTGGACAATCTCGGTAACATATGGAATCTACCCGTACATGTTAGTCACAGATAACCTCAGCCGTTGATCTCCCGTCTCGTGGTTCGCTCCGCCTCTTGACCCGTTTCGTAAATGGGTAAAAATGCTGTAACCGAAGTTACACGAACTCCAATATTTTATTTTCACCTACTGCTGAGTTAAGCTCCCAGTCTGAATTTCATCCTCCGGCGAAATCTCCGGTCAGTTTCGCCGCAGCTAAAGGTCAGCTTTCGTTTCTCTCTCCCGCCGGTAAATTTTGTGCATGCACAATTAATTTTCTAAATTTTCATGCATTTGAACATGAAAACATATAATCTATTTGACGCTGTTGTTTAATGCCTATGTAAATATCAAAATTGAAATGGTTTATTAGACTTTTACAGTGGCAGAGGTGGTGGAAAATTTAGGCGTTCGTATTTTACTTGATTATGTGCTTTCTTTGGTGAACATTGGCGAATTAAGTACTTAATTACTGCCTGTTTCAAGTTAAATTGTACACTGTCTCCCAGTAGCTCTTTAACCTTGAACTGTTTTTTTCTTTATTTTGGGGGGGGGGGGGGGGGGGGTTGAAATGTTACTTGGTTGGAATTAATTTGGACTAGAATAATTTTTTGGTAATAAATGTGAAATATTACCATAACAGCCAAATTGATACACCTAAAGAGCACCTAAAGTTCAAACCACCTTCTAGGAAGGGTGCTTGACACTTCTAGGCCTCAACTGAAAAAAAAAAATAATTACATAATCTCTGTATTAACATTTTGCAACCTCGACCTCTCTTTGTAACTTGTATCATATCTAGTCTATGCCTAGTTTCCTTTTGTATATGCTCTTTAACAAAACTACTATTTACATTTATATTTCGAAACAACTTCCAATTCCTTGCCTGCCATACATGGTATATCATCGCTCCCCGGAATGCCATGATCACCTCCTTTGTTGTTTGTCTCCACTCTCCGGTGCTTCCTCTTGATCCATCTTATTGTTTGTCTCACTCCATATCTCTGAAATTGTATTCCAATCCATATGGACAGCTCTTCCCTTAATTCAGTAACCCATGTACACTCAGCAAATATATGTTTTTGAGTTTCAGTCAGCCCATCCCCACATAAGCAGCATGCATCATCACTTACTGGTACTTGTATTCTCTTGAGCCTTTCCTTTGTCAGCAGCCTCTCCTGATTTCTTATAGTTAGTCCACCTAATACTTATAGTCCACCTAATACTTATAGTAATTGAGATATTAATATAAAAAAAAAATTACTAGGTGATTTCTTTCCATCTTCCTAAGCCTTGGTGTGTAGAGTTAGCCGGTGCCTCTACTGGTGGGAGATAGTACGTACCCGGTGGAATAGTCGAGGTGCGCATAAGCTGGTTCCCATGACTTTCATAAAAAAGAAAAAAACATAAGAGTGGAGAAGAAAAAGGTTTTTGGGAGTATTAAATAAATGATGAAGACTATTGCACCGACTTGATATTTTGGTATTATTATTATTATTGTTGTTGTGTTGTTTTTATGATGGTGGTGTCTGGGCCAGCTTGCGTGCATTGCCATTAAAAAGCTTTAGGATTTCCTAGAGAAGATGTAACCAAAACTTAAAAAGGTTAAAACTTTCTTTGTAACTAGTATTTGGGTTTTTATTACTTGACCCATACAAGATGAAAGTCTCAGCAAATGATTATCAGACGGGATTCCACCTATCAAGTGTTTGGTCTTCTACTTCATTGCATGTTACTACCTTTCAAGCTCTCTGCCCATTTGATACTTTGTAAAAAGAAAAACACTGCCCAAAGCTTTCCATTTTGCTTTTTGAATCTGGGCTGCAGCGTTTTCTTAGAGTACAACAAGGACTATGCCTCAATCCTATGTAAGCTGAGCTCCGCTATATGAATACTCAGCGTTTGATTCGAATGACTCAGTTGTTTTTGGCTGCAGGATTGTTCGCTCTTTCTTTACCCTTGAGTATCATTTGTTCAATTTTACCTGCAAAAGGCTCAAGGAAAGCACAGTTTTATGCTTTTGTTGCGGCACATAAGAGACAATTGTCTAATTTTGCTCCCTCCAGTTTCACATTAAAATGGTATACATATGAACATTTAAGGTGTATGGTGCTATTCCATTGCCTGTGTTCTTAATCATTCACTGTTTTATTCTAGTGTGAGTTACCAGAATATTCAGATAGTGAAAATTCTTCGAAGCCTGAAGGTGTGAGTGGAATCATGCCTAAAGTTGAAGATCCATATTGTGAATTTCCATCTCTATACACATATACAAGGCCTACAGGGGTAAGGAAAGAAATAATGCATTCAGCTGATTTTTCCTCCTTGGTAATATTTTTGTTGCCATGTTTTATTTTTAGTCGACGCATATGCTGCCTTGGTAATATTGTTTAGCATCAGGTGGTAGCATTAATATTCATCACCTCTGTAATCATCTTGTTTTTGATGCTAATGCATCTGTAGGACAATATTGCAAGCTCATCAGGCAGCAGTGTAAGATCATCTCTTCTGGCTATGGGTTTCAATGCATCACTTGTTGACAAAGCAATTGAGGAAAATGGTATGTAGTGGAAAACTAACTTCTGCTTTAATCTATTGTGAGATTGTGTTGGCAAGTTGTTTTGCTACTGAATTTTGGAGAAAGAATACCAAGGCTACCACCTTAAAGAAAAGAAAAAAGTAAAGAATACCAAGGGTTCCAACTCATAAAATTTTCTTAAAAGTTTTGGTTGTTATTACAGTTGAGTAACGTAAGAAGGGATGTTTTCTTTTCAATCTAGGTGAAGACAACATTGACTTGTTACTGGAGACTCTTGTCGCAAATTCTGTAAGTAACTATTTCTAATGTGTGATACTTCTGTTTTTTCTTTGATGCTGCTCCTTTCTTGCATTAAATAATGTGTTGAGGCAACATGTTACTCCTCTTTGTCTAACTGTCAAGCACCCTCAAGACCTTTTTACTTCTTACTATGTAAAACTTCTTATCATACAAGTTTTCTATTCGATGTTTATTTCCAGAGAAAAGAATGAATGATAACGTAGTCTATCAAAGAAGTTGGACATATAAAACTTCTATTTCTGGGGTCCTCAGTGTCTGGTTAGGTAGCTAGTTCCCCTCTACAGATGTTTACTTGTGGTACTAATAAAGTGAGTAGTACTTTCGCAAAATGTCAGTGTACTTTCTGTGTCTTAAATGTACTATGCTTTCATCTTTTTCTTTTTCATATCATAATCAGAAATATAGAATATGCTGGTCTATCTCCTTAATCGAATGTCTATCTTTCCCTTTTAGTATTCCCCAAATTGCTGCGCATTCATTAAAAGGTCAGACATATATACACTATAAAAGTTACAAGGGGTCACTTTTGGTCTTCTCATTTTGTTCTTCAAAAACAAGAAGAAGTATTTATAACAATAGAAAAACTAAAAACAGAAAGGTATTTCTCTGATCCCACATGTTCACCAAGCAAATAAATGATTCGCTTCATTTTTTCTCTTAGAAACACCAATGAAGTCAAATTTAGCTTTGCTCCTGCTATTTTCTATAATATTTATGCTTTCAAGTTCTTTGCTTTTTGGTATTATTTTGTGATACATTTGAAATGTATGATGACGAATAAGAGGACTTAAAAGTAAAATCATCTGTGGTTACAGATTTTTTGCCTCCAGTTATGGCACATTTGGGTCCTTCCAGGAGGGCCTTTATACCATTTCTTCTCACGTTTTCATAGAACAGCTTCTGCGTCAAATAGTTGGTTTATTTCCTGATATTATCACGCCCCGAACTTGGGCCTAGACGTAACACGCCACTCGGTGCCCGACTACTGTGGCCGAGCGAACAAATTGGCTGGCTGAATCTACATGTGATATCATAACATACTGAAAGTGGAACTAAATCCGGGAAGACGGACCTTTTGTAAACTTAGTCGATTTTATCGAATCTTATGCACCTCAAGAACAAGGTGGAGAGTTCTTGGAGGGAAGGATGTCGAGGGTCTATTGGAAACAACCTCTCTACCCTAGGGTAGGGGTAAGGTCTGCGTACACATTACCCTCTCAGACCCCACTTGTGGGATTATACTGGGTTGTTGTTGTTGTTATACACCTCACTCTCCGTCTTAATTCTAAAATAACTATTTCCACCCATACTCATACCAATAGAACTTCACATGTCTAAAATATCAAATTAATACCCATTTAACATATCCACACCTAGTCCGAATGTACGGGGTGTTACAGATATTAGAAACAAAGTGGATTTGTTGCATTCAATGAAAATATAGTGCACTTCACAAATTGTGCTAATGATGGATGCAGAACATTGTGCCGCTCATTTGTAGATTAATCCTTATGCCATCATTTGTATAATGATCATCAGAATAACCAGAACTAATTGTTGTTGATGTGTTTAAATAGGATCCTCCAAGAGCAGAATCGTCAGATTCTCTGGATAGCTTGTTTGGTGATGATGAGGACACAAACAGTTCTGCCAAGTATGACGGAGATGTACATATAAAAGAGGTAAAGTAATATGGTTCTACGTGATGTGAGTTACGTGCTTCTGTGAATGTTGGTTACTACTTACTAGGTTATAAGAGTTAACCAGTAAACTTTCTAATACAATTGTGGAGTTTGGTTCGGATAAATGGGTAGTTCTCTTGACATGGATGCTTATATTCCAAGAGGTTCACAGCTTAAAAGTAATTAGGTTGGAAAAATTGTTGAATGTACACTTATGTTAACTTCTAATTTGTAAATATACATAGAAGAAAAACAAATGCTTGAGCAAACCAAAATGTAGAAGAGATCTTGACATTTTCTTAGATATTTTTCTCCCATGTAGCATGGGTATGGATATTAGTATGATGTGAAGACCCACTTTGAAATTTATGGGACATGGTTATCAGACACTTCATTATTTTTATGTGTATAATTCTTTATGTAGCTTAAGTCTGCTACGTTTTTTGAAGAGGAATCAATGAACTATAATTCAAGTCATTGTCTGACAATAAATGCTCTTGCAAGATCGGGAAAGAAGAGATGTTAGGAATGAATTGCTTCATTATTCCCTCAAGTATGTTCGGGGTTTAAATAGTGTGTCTTAGTAATTCCAAAATGGAAAGGAAAGTAATTTTAAAAAGGAAAGAAAAGTAATTCCTATTTCTAATCACAGAATTATAAGGATTTTAAACCTTTTCTATATTTACAAGGAACGGGCTCTTGCCTATTAAGAATTTTCTAATTCTTTACCCTCCCCTTCAAGTTGTAGCATACGTTGGTATACTTCTAACTTGCTACAAATATACTCTATTCTGGTGCAACGAAGTGACTTTGAAATAATATATGTTAACTGATCATTCGAGTTGCCAAAAAACCTGCTGCAATGCACCCTGGCTCAATCTTTTGTTGAAAGAAATGACAATTTACTTCTATATGCTTCATTTTCTCAGGAAACACTTAGTTTAAAACAGCGTATCAGCTTGATTGTCACAGATCAATTGCATTGGTGCATCTCCTCCACATCTAACTTTTTAAGAGGTTGCTTTAGACGTATAAGCTCACATGTAGACAAAGCCATTGCTCGATATTCTGCCTCTGCACTTGATCTAGCTACTACCTCTTTTCTTTTTTCTTGTCCAATATACTAGATTTCCTCCGATTAGGAAGTACCCTGAAGTGGATCTTATGTCCGAAGGAGATCCTTCCCAGTTTGCATCGGAGTATCCAATATTATTTGCATGTCCACTATCCTCGTATGATAGACCATGTCCAGGCGAACCTTTGATATACTTTAAAATGTGAATCAATCACTGTATCTAATGGCTTTCACAAGGAGCTTGGAAAAACTGGCTAGGGAAATTGATAGCAAATGAGTGTTTGTTCGTTTGATCATAAGATATTTGAGCTTGCCAACCAATCTTAGATAACGATCTGGGTCTGTCAAATGTCAAGGGCTGCTGCCCATGTCCATGAAGAAGCTGAACATTCGGGTCCACAAGAGTATCAATATGTTAGCAACTCAATATGCATGTGTCTTCCAATATGTCCAAAGTATACTTCCTTTGTCAAATGACAATTCCACTGCAAGATCGTACCACCTCAATGCTTAAGAAGTATCGTGGTTTCTCCATATCTTGGTTTGAAAATAACTGACAAGATGCTACTTAAGTTGAGTAATGCCTTCATGATCATCGCCTGCTAAAACAATGTTATCAACGTTAACGACCAATAATATGTGTTTATTATTATGATGATGTTTATAAAATACGGAGTGATGAGCTTCACTCTGAAGCATGAAGCATGCCAAATTGTTGGACAATAGCGCTAAAGCAATCAAATCATACCCTTGGTGATTGCTTCAGTCCATCCAGAGGTCGGCGTAGTCGACACACTAACCCAGACTCTCCCTGAGCAACAAACTCCGAAGTGTGCTCCATGTAGACCTCCTCAGCGAGTTTGGCATGAAGAAATCATTTTTGATATCCAACTGATACCAATGAAACATGGCCGCCTTGGAGATATGAAGGCAAACAAATGCAATTTTTGCCACTGAAAGAAGCAATGAAAGAAAAAGTCTGTTTCTTTATTCAAAACCATTTCTTTGAATGAAATTATATTGCTCCACTAAAAAAGATTATGGTATATTAGTGGTTGGCCTTTCTCAATGTGGTGTATAGAACAGGAAGCCTTTTGGTACAAGAATGGGCTGTTCACTTTAATGATAAATTGGTCACTGCTAATGAATATCGTTGTTCCAAATTTCCAATATCAATGTGTACCCCAACTTTTCACACTGATGCATATTGCTACTTCATATTAGATGTAGAATAATCTATGTACTTCACGCTCATGCATATTGCTTTTCAGATCCTATGCAATAAAAACTGTGGGTAATATGCTTTCAAGCTCTTAGCCAATGTGTTTTTAGATAATATTAAAATTAAGAAAGATAAGGATATGCGGCTTGGGCTGTCTCCACCTTTTTCTGTTGCAGGAGCCTGATCCTTGTGGTGGAGTTCATGATGACAAGAGAGCATCTTTATTAGCAATGAGTTTCTCTTTGGACGAAGTCGAATTTGCAATTGGTAAACTTGGTATGTGAAATAGCTGTAGCTTTTTGTGTATTTCAAAAATGTTCTAGGATTTTTCTTGTGGTATTATGGTTCTTCTCATCTCTTAAGCAGAATCCTCCTAATCATGCTGTGTAGCTGATAGCCAATTCTGAGCTTGAGTCCGTTAAGCATGCTATCTTTGTTGCTGTTTCTTTTTGCTTTAAATAGGCAATCATTTAAACTAAGTACTCCTCATGCGGCATGCAGGTGAAGCTGCTCCTGTCAACGAACTAGTGAATGTAATCTTTGCTGCTCGAATAGCTCAGAATTGTAAAAAAGATGACGGTGATGATTCTGTTGTTGAGATTAAAGAATGGATCAAGGTTAGTGATTTATGTGAACTCTTTTATGAGCCTTTGGTAGGAGAAAAAACCATGAAGCATAAGAAGAGTACGAGAAAGGTGGACAGGCTAATATGCTGAAGTTACATTAACTGAACAGATCACCCAATCTAGCTGTAGATCTACCAAAGAGATGTCATATAGCTCACTGTACGGAAACATGATCCTTTGAATCAACTGTCCTTAAAATTTATTATAGGAGGCTCTTTGTCATGTACCTGGAGCAAAGATCACACTTGCACATATTAAATTACTTCATGTAACTGTTTTATACTCCTTTCCTTCTTTCTGACTTGAGTGTAATTTAAGAATGTAATATTTTCTGTAACTAACCTGCTCCATAATGAGCCTAAATCTCTTATTTCCTACCATTGATCAAGAGGCATGTGCTATTAATATCAACTTTGTTGTCTAGGAATGCAGCACCGAGGCTATGTTTAAGATCATGGAGAAGACATTAAAATTGCTTGAAATGGGCTTCTCTGAGAATGAAGTTTCTGCCGTTATTGAGAAGTATGGTGAGCAAATTACATCTTTGCTAGTGTCTATTCCACCGGTAACTATTTGCCTCTTGAAATTGCAGTGTTTCTACTGCAGGCTTTCTTATTTGGTAAATTATTTCCTTACTGTCTTTAAGCTCTCTTTTTCAGCCAGGGTTTTAAACAGATGCTTCATTTATCTGCCTTCTAGGTTCTGAAGTTCCTCTTGAAGAGCTCGCAAATTCAATTATAGATCCTAGTAGTGGAAGAATTGACAGGGTAATGTCTCCTTTTTTCTTTTCGTGGTGCCATAAAACTCACAATTTTGGTACTTTCTTATTTGTTGATCGGATATCTTGCTTCAATTAGTTTGGGACCAAAAATAGGACAACGACGGAGCAAATAGGTTTCAAGCAATTGCGACAACCATCTTATACTTTTTTAAGTGAAACTCCCTAATGGTGTGTTTGCAGCTGTAGTTCACCATTAGCTATTACGGAATTCTTGGGGATGATTATTCTTCATTATTTGCACGAAGCGTTATTTTAGAATTGATACTTGGGCTACACTTTTGCTCATCAAAGATGACAACTATTGACATGCTCTGGTCCTTTTCCTCAACTGTGATCTCTGATGGTTGAAGTTGTGAAGACACTAGTACAACTAGATTAATTTAGACAAATTATTGTATTTTTTCAAATGACGTGTAGATGTTCTTCTCCTATTTTTGTTATGATACTTTTTGTTTATCTGAGATCTTATTTCCTTATAGTGTGCTTCCGTTTGAGAATACTGTCTAACTTTATTTTGTTTGATCTTGTTTGCAGCATCTCTTAAACTCTCTCGGCAGGATTGGTTCAATTGGATTTCATCCACTAGCTGTTAAGAAAGAGGAATATGATCTGGATACCTCTGAATCTAGAGACCTTAACCTACTGGAAAAGCTTAAAGGGAAACGGCCAAAGGAGAACTATATTAATGAGATAGGCACTTTAAAAAGACCGAAACCAGAGTTTGATGAAGCCTTTAGCAGTTCTCTTGGCCCTGCATGGCAAGAAATGACCACTAGAAACTTGGGGCCATTCAACACCACGAGGACTCCGGTTTCTCGAAGAGCAATTCACCAAAGATCAAGAGTGCTGGATTGCCAAGAGACTCCGAAATTGTCTATGCCCAAATCATGCAGGACCCTTGATAAGGAAGCGGCTAAAGCTCCCTATTTCTTTTATGGGAATGTAATGAACTTATCTCATGACTCTTGGGTAAGAATCTCTCAGTTTTTGCATGCCATTGAGCCAGAATTTGTTAATACTCAACTTTTCTCAGCTCTGAGTCGTAAAGAAGGTTATGTACATAATCTTCCCACTGAAAAGCGATTTCACATTGTTCCAAAACCACCAATGACGATTCAAGAAATAGTTCCTAATAGCAAAAAATGGTGGCCATCATGGGATACCAGACAACACTTGAGCTGCATCAATTCTGAGACTTCTTGTATATCTCAGCTTTGTGATAGGCTTGAAACAACAGTAAGTGATTCCCAGGGGTTTCCTGCAGTTGACAGACAGAGAGATATCCTCCACCAGTGCCAGATATTGAATCTAGTCTGGGTTGGTCGCTACAAATTGGCACCTGTAGGGCCAGAACAAATAGAACGCATTCTTGGCTACCCAGAAAATCACACTCGAAATGCTGGGTTTAGCCTGATGGAAAGACTTCTATCGCTGAAACATTGCTTCCAGATAGATACATTGGCTTATCACCTCTCTGTATTGAAGTCTCTGTACCCTGGAGGATTGACAGTTTTGTCAATCTTTACTGGAACTGGTGGAGCTGAAATTGCATTGCATCGCCTTGGAATTCGCTTAAAAGTTGTTGTCTCCGTAGAGGCTTCTGAGAGAAACCGGAGAATTCTCAAGCAATGGTGGAGTAGTTCGGGACAAACAGGAGAACTTGTGCAGATTGAAGACATTCAGAAGTTGACCAGTAACAAGGTAGAGGTCTTGATAAAGAAGTTTGGTGGTTTTGATTTCATCATATGCCAGAGTCCATGTACATACTCTTCTAAAGGTAATTTATTTGCAGATACTGATAGTCATGCAAGTTTAGATTTCATGTTGTTTCACGAGTTTGTGCGTGTCCTGCAACGTGTAAGAAATGCAATGGGGCGAAACTAACAAGTTCCTTAACTTTATTGTGTAGGGACAATTGACTGAACTTAATAGTATGTTGTCCTAGTTTATGACTCCAAAGTTGTTCTAATATATGAATTAAGTGGAGAAGGGTTGCCTATTACATTATTTACTTTTCAGATTATCTATTTTAGTAGTTGTCGTGCATGGAGTTCACGGGTTTGAGCCGTGGAAACAGCCTCTTGCAGAAATGCAGGTTAAGGTTGCGTTCGATAGACCCTTGTGGTCCGGCCCTTCCCTGACCCCGCGCATAGCAGAAGCTTAGTGCACCGGGCTGCCTAGTAGTTGCCGTGCACGTTATTATATTGCATTCATGGATTTCTTCAACTGAGTTGACAAAGGCGATTCTTGATGTGAGAAAACACGGGAGAAAAATAATATTCTTGTTATTTTCAATGATACAATGAGCCCTATATATACAGATATTACATGTCCTACTCCTAGTACACATAAGATTAGGGTTAGTGTTATTTACTCCTATTTGACTACTTAACTAACTCTCCCCCTCAAGCTGGTGCATACAAATCAAATGTACCGAGCTTGTTACATATATAACTAATACGAGGGCCACTAAGGGACTTGGTGAATATATCAGCAAGCTGATCATTCGACTTCACAAATCTTGTAGCAATATCTACTGAGAGTATCTTTTCTTGATGAAATGACAATCAATCTCAATGTGTTTAGTCCTCTCATGGAACACCTGATTTGATGCGATATGAAGAGCAGCTTGATTATCGCACACAAGTTC